>VXAY01007256.1:602693-616525 GCA_013399855.1 Oxyruncus cristatus
AAAAAAAAAAAAAAAAAAAATTCTCATCTATTTTGCTTGAAGAATCGCTATATTTAACTTGAAAAGACTTTCATATCTTAGAAGAATCACTTTTGAGTCTATTTTCTTACTGAACCGCCCAGTCTATGGAAAAAGCTATCGGGTAAAGGGTACTTGAAAAAACCAAACACAACAAACAAAAAAGCAAGGCAGAGCTTTGAGCTATTCAAAGCAATCACAAGCACGAGTTTCTTTGGCATCAATTCAGGTAATTGTTGTGACATGTTAGTGACTTACAGTGAAAAAATCCAGGTCTGAGAGTAAGGGTGATTAGATAAATGTACCTTTATGATGGGAACAGACCTTGTTAACAGCATGTGGCATTTATGTTCCCCTTAGATCACTGGTTTATGATCAGAAGCTCTCCAGTGAAAAATACAACTGCAGTTTTTCAACAAGCACCTTGCAACACATAGTTTCAATGACTCTTTTTCTGGCTCTGCTGCAGGCTCTGTTTTCTTTTGGGCATCTGAGTTGGTTTTGAGTGGTCCATTTTCCATAAAGCAGGGATCTCTGTTCTCTTTTATTAGCCCCTGGAAGGATCTGGTGAGGCTGGAGTGGATTTTTCAGTGTGAAACAGCAAAGTGTATGTGCAAATAGCTGTCTTGTGTCTAACTGCAATTCCCAGAAAGATTTCCTATGGAAAGGAAGCAAAGCTCAGTTATAAATTGGCCAAGGGGGGTCTGGGATCTGCAGCGCTGGAGGCATTTGAAAATCCTATAGTCTCAGTGGAGAACTTTCGGTAGAGTAAACTCATTATTGCTATAGCATCTGATTGATCCAGAATATAATTAAAGTTGGCCTCACCACTAGACAGAGACAACATGAGAAGGTTGTAACTTAGCAAGACCTAAGAAGGTTTTCCAATACCCATTGTCACTTTGGTTCGGACCACAGACTCTCTTGTTCTTACTGTATTTTTTTAATTATGATTACTTTTTTTTTTTTTCTGGAAGAGTTAGTTTATAGTTTCTGTTTTGCAGCCATTGTGATGAAATCTTTGGAGTGCATAATAATTTTCTGCATCAGAGCTTCTATCTCAAGACACTCAGCTACGTTTCTGTCTGGGTATTATATTACAACAGCATGTTTGTCTTGATGCAAACTCTAGTAATGTGGATGAGGACTCTACCACACAATCTATGGGAGTAAATAAATACGTCTATTAAAAAAATAACATGAAAGCTTGATTAAGAATAATATCTGAAATTCAATAAGTATTGCCCTGTGTTTAGTTGTGCAACTGTCAGGGCTGTTCTTGTTCCTTTCAGCTTTGGTACAATCAGTTCCCTGTATGTTATCCAACACATTTTACAGGATTATAGGAAGTTTTAGTATCAATAGACAACATCTGGCTTTCTGACATGTTTGCATGAAGTCAGATTTATTCTGCAATTCAGGAGCATCATTATATTATTTTTTTCAATATTTCACAAATGCATGTCTGTTCATCCTCAGTAATTTTGCAGGGATATGCACTGTTTTTGCTGTGTTTTTCAAGTTGCTGTGGTTACAAGGAGATACTCCACTTATTATTTTCCATGTGCCAGATCTGTGCCCTGGCTATTGGCCCAATTCTAAGGTATTCAATACCTCCTGAAAGTGTCAGAGTGCTGTCAACTCATACATGAACCAAAGGTTACTGAGGGCATTTAGTCGACATCACTGATTGTGTATCTACTGACAGTCATGGAAGATTGCCAGTTTGATGCTCCTCTCTGGCTGCAGGTGATGCAAGTGATGCAAGTATCAGCCTGACCAAGAACAAGATGTGAGAGAAATTAGATGCAGTTGTCCTCTCTAACAAAAGAAACAGAGGGAAATCTGCTTCTACTTTAATACCTAGAGGTTCTTAGTTTTTCAAGGCCATGTCTCATAATCTGTACCTTTGGCAGAATACCTGAAATAGTAAATTGAGTAGGATCTCTGCAATTAGAGCACACTTGGAACCCAGTGGTAGGCTTCTCTGAGTGGTGTCTTTGACTCTTTGGCCACGGAATCACATGTAGTAGCTGCTCTGGGCACACAGAAGGTGTAAAGTGGAAGAGGTACTTGGCCAAGTTGCCCTGTTTCCTTCTGCTGCAGTTGAAGTAAAGTTTCTTATCCCCCTTCAGCAACACTATTGTTCATGTGCTTTTACAGACATGGGTCCTTTCTCAGGGTTTGCTACTGTAAACTGTGTGGCAGAGCCTCCTGGGGATTAAAATATGCCATACCCAGGCACACAGAAAACTGTCGACAGAAACTTACACCAATTGCACTCTGTCCTGACAGCCACTCCATGCCTTGTGCTCAGGGTAACAGTTTGCTGCAAGACCCTCCAGCTTTGCCTATGCTCAAAGTAAGACTGAATCTTTAGCTAAAGCATGTTCTGATGCTGCCTGCAGGATGTTATTCTGTGAGTATTGCTGCCCCTTCCTAGCAAAGGCTGAGGACTGACTCAAACCAGTCTGCACTGTGCATGTGTTTGCTGGGCTAGAGCAAACTGGAGAGCAGTATGGGGGGATGCTGGAATTGGCAGCTGCTGGGAATCCTACCCTCTCTGTTTTTATTTTCTGAAAGATACGGGGAAACTTTTAGGTTCAGATTTCTGGAAAACTCAACAGTCATGGCAATATTTTTTTTCTGTGGAGTAGTGCTGGATTTCACTGGGAGCTCTCGGGCACTAAATTCCTGTGACTACTAAGGAATATGCAGAAATACTGAGGTGTAGCGTAGCATTTGGAGTCGCACCAGACAATCAATGGCCTCACATAACTTTGTGTTGTGATGAAAGCATCTGACTTCTGATATAATTCACAGTTCTCTTTGTGCTTGACATAGAGCTCAAACTCACTCCTGCTTAGGTGTGCATGTGCTACGGAATGAGCATTGTGAACCCAAGTGTCACTAGAAATCTTGGAATTCATTTCTTCCCATTGATCACTTACCTGTGCAGAATAGCTTTATGCTGCAAGGTGGAATAATGATTCCCAGTTGTGTGAAACTCTACAATATTTCCCTTTCAAGAGATTGCCTAAGTGCTTTGATACCATGGGAAATCCTTACACAGGGAAAGTTTTGGCTTGCACAGGAATTGTTAGACAGAGATCCTATCTACTCTGTACACCCCAGCCTGTAATATATTTATTTCCCAGAAACCCTGCAGTGAACAACCATAGAATTAGTTATGCATAGATGAAAATTATTTTTGGTAAGATGGTAATTTCTAAAAGTATCCTTTCCAAGCTTTGTTATTGCAAATCTGCTATTTATCATAATTAGTACAGATCCAATGCTTCCAGGAGCTGTTTAAATGAATGATACTTTAAAAACTCTTATGGAGGAGCAATTAGAGAAATACTGGTTTTCTAATAAAGGGTTACACCTGGATGTTATTTTTCATTATCAAGTGAGAGAAGGGAATGTGGGCTTGGTATTTGAGATTCTGGGAAACTGGTTTTTTTACTCTGTTGTGCTTTGGGCTTCTTTTGTAACTGTTGGGAAATTTCTTGGATTTGGATAAATACTCACATTGCTGTGACTCAACAAATTACTGCCTGTCATTGAGTCATGAGCACTGTCTCGATGCAGGTGCTCAGATCTCTTCATGTAAGGTCATGTTGCCTTAGTGGAGCTTCCTTTATTGCATGCTAAGTCTGACTGCTCTCATTTGCAGAGAGGTGAGAGCCTTCACGGAGGTGGCTCGTCCAGATTGGGTGGATGGTATCTTACTGGTGCTTCTGGTCCCTCTGTGTGAAAAGCACTTCGAGCATAAGTTCACATTTGCCACACCACATGGCAGGAGCCAGATGCATGAGGGCCAGCCTGGACATAAGCCAAGGGTTTCCCCTGCATGGCTTGTGTTTCTCTGCCTGTGTGAATCAGTTGAACTGCAGACTGCAGCAAGAGTGAGTTGTAGCTGTGTGGTTAATCACACAGCTTGGCCTTGAGTGTGAATCCCTGCCTCAGTTTCCTCTGTTTTCCACCTCTGAATTGGGAAAGGTCACACATCCCCAGCAAACAGATGAATTGTGATGATAAGTGCTTAAAACAGCAAGCTCAGAGAACTGCTAAGCAAACTCTGATAGTGCTGTGAAAAATCCATCCCATACCCATTGTTGGCTCGCAAGGCTAAGAAGCAGGTCAGAATCACTCCTGGAATTTGAATAAAAGGAGAGTTCTGGGCATTATTTTTGTTTGTTTGGGGGGGTTGGTGTTTTTTTTTTTTTTCTTTCTCTCCCCTGATTTTACTTTACTAACACTCTGGTTTTCCACAGACACTGACCAACACCAATGACTAGCACATAGTGATCATTTTATTCAGAGATGAAGCTGAATGCTTTAAAAAGAGAGTACTGGCTGCCAGGGAAGGGTAGAGCAGAACCTGGATTTAAAAAAGAATTGGATCTATTTGGATCTAACCGATGTGTTTTATTGTCAGGCTCACTTGGACAAAGCATTGGTTGGGACACAGAAGTCCTGATCTGTATCCTTAGCGGCTGTTCCAGACCAGTAGATGATCTTAGATGGGTCACATCACAGTCCTCTGCCTCCATTTCTGGTAGTTAATTACATCCCACTGGTGTGAAGTGCAGTGAGACTTTCCAGCAAGAGCTAGGTGTTATTACTGTCTTTATAGCAAACATACCATGCACTCTACTTAGCATCATAGGTACTCCAGTTCCAAAGGCCTGGAGCTCTTCATGGACTGGACATGAAAATTACTTGGTCACAGCTATCATTGCTTACCTTCCAGTTCAACCTGATTTCATAGGTATTTGTATGGGAAGGAATGGGCTGGGCTTAAGTGATACACGAATTAGCTGAGATCATGTCTGCGTAAGGCACATGTTGAATAGAGATCACCAGTCTCGTATTTGGTTTCCTTAGTGATTCTACAAATAGCAAAAGCAAGCCAAAGAAGATTGCATGAGAGTGTTAAATCTGCTTCTCTCCGGTCCTGAGGAAATGAATCTGTCCAGTTTGGCATGCAGGTGTAGTTTCAGAAAAGCATTAAATGTGACCCTGGGGAGAGAGTAGCACAGATGGTCCAGCTACCACTGAATCCCCTGAGCTTGGGGCTTCTTACTCTAGGCATACTCCTGTGTCCCCAAGATTTTGAGATAAACAGGGGAGCTTGTTGTGATTTGTGTTCTCTGCAATCATGTAAGAGAAATTGAAAAATAGTACTTTTGAAACTCCGCAGTCCAGTAGGATGTAGATGAAATAGAGTGAAATGAGAAATATACAGGAAACAGGAATTAAAGCATGGTTAGATGGGGCTGGTGTAAGTCTTCAAGAGGTTGCAATACAGTGAAATGAGCAACTGTTATTACAGTACAATTTTCATCAAATTTATGTTGTCATTGATGATGGTAAACTTTATTCAAAGTTTCCTCTCTTTACTTGAGAATCTAAGACATACTTTCAATGAACATGATCTTTTTATTGCTTTGCATTCTAAGCAAGTATCTTGATCAGAGACATTATTGCTGGGATAGCCATTTAGGTATTGGAAACATGACATGAAGTTGACAAAAATGGTAAAATAGTGACTTCAGATAATGCCAAGGCTGGCAAGTTTTAAGTTGCATTTCTTTCCATTTCAAGGTGATTACCTACAAAGAGAAAGAAAAAGAGAGAGAGAACTTAACCACACAGGGAATTTGGGACAAAACAGATCACTCCCATAAAAAATCCTTATTAAAACACCCCCAAGTATTGGAGGATGCTACCAAGGAGCTGGAGGGGCTAGTGTGTACCATGCTGAGTACCAAGTTAGAAAGACCTGAGCTAGCTCTGAACAAACTATTGCACCTTCTGTATCATACAGCACAGTGTCACACAGAGCCTGGAGCTGATGTGCTATTCCACATTCAGGGGCATGTACTGTAGAATTGAGTCAACCCCACATGGAAGTGTCCTCAACATGCTAGAGCACTTTTCTCTCTGATATGAATGAATGGTGCTAGAGACAGTTCTCACCACCAGAGACGAGTGTGGGCAATGAAAGTAACTGAGCTTGTTTGGGTGAAAGTCAACAGCACGTGGTGAGCTGAACTGTGTAGAGCTAAGTGGTAAAACTGTGACATCTTCAAGAATAAATTCTGCATACAAACCCCGAAATGAGCAGTGTCCATGATCAGACTGGGGTCTGTTCAGTGAGGTCGGATGGGAGTGAGCCTGAGTTCATCCCAATTTATAACAGCACAGAGGGGAGAGCAACACTGGACGACACCATCTGTGACCCGGGCTGATCTTTAATTTACATCACACCATTCTTGTGTTCTCATGTTCTTTGTAGCTCATCATGGCTTCTTCTTGGTGGATCTATTAATCATCTCTGCACTGTGAGACTAATGAACCTATTACCAGAAATTCTGACAATGATTTGGGAAAATCAATGAAGGAAAGAAAGGCTGTCAGCACTTGGTATGCTTTGCAAGTACATTACCTTGGAAGGTCACTGCTAACAGAAGGAATTATTTTCCCCTTGCCAATGGTATGGCTGAAAGCTGTTAATGTCATGCAGCACTGTGCTGCATGAAATGAGTGATGTAAAACCTGCCAAGTTTTATTCAAAGGAGTGGTGTCCATATCAGAAACCTTACCACTCTCGTGAACTTACAGGAAAGAGTGGAAAAGGGTAGGAAAACAATTTTTGTACAATCATTTATGTGTGGTTGGGTTTTTAGCAAATTCTCATTTTTTAAAAATTAAGTGAAACACCAGCAGTGCAGCCTTGGATGTTCAAACATTGGTGGACATAAGGTGGCTGCCAATGTAAGTCCAATACACGTGTATTAGGCAGGTGACCTGTGGAGGTAGGGATGTTTTCATGCTGCTGTACAAGGAACTGGTAAAATATCTGGAAATGGAATTGCAGTGCACAGTAGTAAGGCTCTGGAAATTATTTGAGTGCTGGCTGGCAGTGTTTGGGCAGTTCGGTAGGTCTGAGCAAGCAGCTTGGACCGTAAGTGGAAACAACCTCCCATGTTCTTTGTCACAAAGTGCCTAGAAAATCTTACCAGAACACACTCATGCCATGTCATTGAATGCTGCCCTGCGTCCCCTCTTCACCCCCGGTGCCTTTGAACGCGCCACAGCCCATTTGGCAGGAGAACCGAGAGATACTGCAGGAATGCCCAAAGGGCTGCCCTGCCAGGCTCTCCAACGAGCTCCTGCCAACCCAAAGAAACAGGGGACTAGAAAGCCACAGAGATCAGAGCTGGACTGAGCTGCTGAGTTCTCTTAGACTATAGAAACGGGACAATTTCCTGGAACCTGGCAACTCAGCATCATATTTGGATAGTCTGCTGGGCTTCCTGTACACCTGTGTATTCTCACTGAGCATCATGAAAGCGTTTTGGCAAGCACCACAGGTAAAAGTTCCCTTCTGTTACTAATATTCTTTTTCCTGCATTTTAATTTAATTTCCCCTATCATTCCTTCTTTTTCCACCGCACATTTCCCCTTGCAAGCTAAGATTGCACAAACGGGTGGATATTCTTTCTCCCCAAGTGCCTGTAGCTTTTTCTCTGCTGTTTGAAGAAATTAACGTTTGGGCTGAAGTGCACCTGCAATTCCCATCAACGTAGCAGAGTGAAACTCACCCACTGGTGGAGAGAAAGAAGCTCTGAACTCCCTTCCTCTGACAACAGATCTCAGGAGGAAAAAAAAAAAGCCCCAGAAGATGGCAAGGAAGTCTGCTTTCTATGCAGGGTGTATGGCTGCTGATGGAGCCTGCATGTCCAAATCCTGCCCCTGTGCTTAAGCCTAGGCTTGCCATCAGGAGCTTTGCTCTGGAGGGGAATGCAGTGCAAACCTCCCCCTCCCCCCATTTTTTTTCTAGGATATTAAATCCTGTTCTGGTATCACCCACAGCTATGTGACCCAGATGGAAGAGCTAAAAAGTTCTGCAAATAAAACTGTGTACCTTGAAGCTGCATAGGTTGGAGGAAAAGGAGAAAGGAGGGGAGGGAAGTGCCTTCTTGAATTTAGTTCTGTTGGTGAGTGGTAGGATGTTAGCAAGAAACTCCTGCTATGATTGTTTTTGTCCTGATTAGCCACGTAGGGCATTTTGTACCTTACCCTAGAGTTGCATTTTAGGGTTTCTGCACGGACAGAATACATAGTGAATACGTTGCATACATAGTGAAGAAGTCTAAACCAGAGAAGAGTCTCACAAGAGGAACAGTGAACACAGGGCAAGTTTGCTGCTTAATAGTGCAATGCTGCAGTGTAATTCTGGTCCCCCAACCAAATAAAACAAATCAAATTCTCACAGAAGCTATACATGAAAAGCAACTGAAAAATTAAAGTTTTAAACAGTTTAAGTACCATGTTCCAGTCAAATTATTGTTAGAAAAGTGAGTCAAGTTATTTATTTAGAATAATATTCATGAGGAAATAACTGCTCTGTTTTGTTCTCATCTTTCCTACTATACTTGTTATTTGCCAAACAATTTGGACAAGCACATATAAAACGTGCCTCTGCTTTTGTTCATGCAAGCTGTTCCTTGTCTGATGTTGTGGCACATCCAGAAGAAAGAGTATTTTCCTTCTTTCTGAAAGCCATGACTGAAGTGCTGTGAAACCGGGGCACTGTCTGTAAGGCTCACAGAAGAACAATTTAACTTGGGTGAGGAGTGAGACAAAGTCTCCAAATAAGACCATGGACCAAGTGTTTTGCATGCTCTGTCCTGTTAATAGATAAAGCCCTGAAAAGTTACTGGGGACAACAGGTGGTGGAGGAAGGATGTCCATACTGTGCCATGCAATGCACAGCTAGGCTTTGCCTTCCAGTAAGTCTTTACCTTCTTGCTCTCTTAACCAGATTGTGAAAACTCAGCTGGTTTTTAGCTATCTTGCTGGCTCTGGTTACTAAAGATAAAACCAGTGTACAGGACAAGTTTTCTCTCATCTGAATGGCAGATTTATTTTGCTTCAGGTATTGCAGGAGCTGACTCATGAGGAAAAGGTGACAGAGCTGAGAAAGGAGATGGCAAGTAGCTGATTAGAAAATGGCCACGGAGAGTCTTTTGCAAGAGTTGCAGGATATGAGAATTTTCAGACTGTCCACCTATGATATCTCATGTCTTGCTCTGAGAGCATGAGGGCTGTGTGTGACCCTTCAGTCCCTGGTAAGGCAACTTGTGTTAAAGAGATTCCATGTAGGAGCTCATCTTCAGCCACAGTTTCTCCCAAATCTTTCTGTCATTACTACCTATTAGCATCTGTTATGTCCTCTTCCTGCTTTAGTCATTCCCCTCAGACTGTTGACAGTGCCTCAAGATTATTACATAAGTGGGGTTTTGTTCTCAACTTTTCTCCATGGTGGAGGCCTGTGGGATCCAAAATACTCTTCTAGCTCCCCTATCCATATGCAGCTGGTAGATAGTGCTACCTCTTTGCCCGATGGAGATTAACATCTTTCACATCACACCCTGTATCTTCTTCAAAGGATGGATTTTTGTGCTTTGTGCTGCCACATCAGCTGGGGATTGAGTTCCAGACACTCTTGCATATCTTCATGGTGGGCAGCAGCCTCAAGAACCATCTCCTGCAGCACTTACCCTCTTCTGGGCAGAATTCCAATCATACTTGTAATATGGTCTTCACTGTGTCAGGCAACCAGAGGATTTTGCTTTGATGTAGGAATGGCAGGTAGGAAGAGATTTGTACTAACATAGTCTTTGTGATTGTTATATATGATGGGTGTTCATGTAGTTTGAATTTCAGCATCTCAGCAGTTCATCTGAAAATTGAAAGTAGGCGGAAGGAGCAGAGGAGGCTGTGGCACTGAAAGGAAAATGTGCACAACAGAATTCCAGCCTGCAAGATAGCTGGAATCAAACTGGTTGTTTTTTTTTTTTTCTTTCTTTAGAGTAGGAAATTAAAACCAGATTCCAAACTGTATTCTTCACATAAATCAGAAGTAGCTCTTAAAGCTGAAAGGGTGCAAACAGGAGCAAAACTGGGCCTTCAAAGTTCAGTGGGAATTGTGGCTAGTGAGTGCAGTCTGTTAAAGGCAGGCTTCATGATATCTCAAGTTGTTACTCACTGTTGCATTATCCCTCTCAGCTGCAGGAACTGATGCACCAGTGCAGTCCAGATTTGCAGTTTCTAAGTCTGGCAATTTGCAGACCCCAGAAAAGCAGGTCCAGCAAGGAGAACAGGGAAAAAAAAAAAAAAGAATTGAGAATGAAAAATAAATTGCACAGTCCAGCTGGCAAATATTTCCAGGCCAAAATTGTCTTTGGCACCCCTCCACCCCCCAAGGTCTCCACTGGTTCTGAGGCCCCCACCACAAGAAAATCAAGAGTTTGAAAATACAACAATTAAAGAAAACCTTGATGTCATCTGGGTTTGGGAGTATTTGGAGGTTAGTGTTCTGTGAGTGTGTTTGCACATATGCACCCAGTTTTGTTGAAGCCTGAGCTGTCGAATGACTGAAACCCGAGGCAGAGGGAGGGTGTTCCCACTTACATCTCCTTCTGAGAATCCAGGAATCGGTGGGGTGATAAGGCACTTTTTGTAGAAGAGCCTTTAGGGTGGCCAGTCCATTCCCTTGCTTTGTGCCAGGCTCACCCTGTTGACCTGCAAGACCTTGGTTCCTTTGCAGGGGTGAATAAAACATGTACTATAGTCATCATGTGGTGACACAATCACTTTGACCCAAATGAAGTTGCTTGTGGTTTCCTCAAATGTATACAGGAGCAGAAAGGTGATGGGGAGAGTTATGTTTGTATGCAACATAACTTTTGGAGCAAACCTGACTGTAGCCTCACCTGTAGAGCCAGGAGACAGCACGTTCAACAGGATGGTTCACCTGGTCTATTCAATGGCAGTCTTGGCTGCAGTAGGGATCCATTCCCCTCTCTGTCCTATTGGCATCCCTTATTCACAAAGTCTTGCCCCTGCTGCCTCTTTCATTCCAGAATGGTTGGGGCAAGCAGTTACACGGGATTTGACCTCACTTTGGGGTTTCCAGAAGGTGCCTGGAATGGACTGATGAGCAAGTAGCAGAGGCATCCCTAATCTTTGTCTGGGAGATGCAGGACTGCCCAACACAGTAAAATAGATTGGGTTTTGACCTGTGTGCTGTTGTGATTGTTGCATTTATTTCAAGAAGGATCAACTCTAAAGCAATTGAGTTGAAGGAGGCTCTGTATAACCTCACCTGGTTCAAGTTTAGGATGGTGTATGTTAAGTATGCAGAAATATGATGATAGAAGGCAAAACTATACTTCCCTTCCCTCCCATGTGAGGGAGATAATTCCCCTTCTTTGTTTGGTCACAGACTTTCTAATGATGATTTCAGACAAAGTATTCAGAACCTGGGCTTCCCTGGCAGCAGCCTGCCAGCCCCCCTCTATTTTTCAAGAATAGTATATCTAGTTCAGCAATTATCTCTTTGGCTGCCCTGGAAAGGCTCTTGAGAGTAGAGCAGATACAGCTAATTCTTTTGAACTAATGTAACTGTTACAGATGCAAACCAACGTGGATGCAGTTAAGAAGTATCAGCGAAGATAGTTCAGTTTTCTTAAAATGTAAAATTTATTACAGTTTTTTTCCCCCAATTTTTTAACAATTGCTTTCTTATCACTTGGTGAAACCTCATGCCTTGCTCAACCTCCCAAAACTGAATGAGGAGAATTTTCAAAGAGGTCTTTTCAAATAAAATGAGACAGAAAGCATCTTTGAGGAGGGACAAGGTATAGAAAATTTCTACCCTAAAACAGGAAAATTTCAGAATTAAGCATCACAAAGCAGGATTATTACAATGGTCATCGCTTTTCACTTTTATCAGGGTTTGCCCACAATGAACCCTTTATTCTCCATGTTCCATGGCTAAGCGGTGGTGGTGCTCACTGATGTATATGCTGGAATAAAGTAGATGAGTTTTCATTGGGAAGGTGTAGAACCTTTTGCAGCCAATCCCTGACTGATCCATCAGTGTTTCCGCACTGACAGAGTGAGAGGACTGGAGAAGAGGTGAGTTTTATGAAACCTGTGGTTTCTCTTTCTTTCCTCTATTTCAGGCTATTGGACCAGATCTCCAGTTCTTTCATCTTGTGCTTGTATGAGCTTTAAAACTTTCTTGTTACTTTTTTTTCTTCTTTTTCCCAAGGATAGTAGCAAGAGTAGCCACCCGCTGATAGTTTAAGAAAGCCTTAAAGCATGTAATTGCTTGCAAAAACCAAAGTAAAGCTGAGTCTTGAGAAATACAGCATGAGTCCAAGTTCCCTGTTTCCCTGCTCCCTGTAGGGAAGGTGGCCAAATCTGCAGTCTCATTCACTGGGAGCAATCCTCAGATGTCAAAGAGCAGGGAGGAGAGTGAACAGCCATAACCCTTCCTGCAGAGAGGCCGTGCTCCCTGTTCCAGCGAAGTATGGCTCTCAGACCAGTGCCTTAGGTGTTATGTAGCACTGGTGCATGACATCTGGTTCAATCTCAGAGCAGGCTGTGGAACAGGCACCAAAGGTGCAACTGGGAACCCCAGCACTGTCTCTCATGGATGGTACAGATGGGCACAAGCCATTGACTCCTGTGGCCATAGAGAGCTGCCAGGCTGCTCTATCAGACCTCTGGGAGAACCAGTTCAGCTTTTGCTGCTGCTGGTTACAAGCAACTGATCTCTCTGTGGAAGTGCCATAACTGAGGAAGAGTAATTTTACTATTAAAAATACTAAAATCTTCCATACGGAAGAAAGGGTTGACTTTTTTTGGTTTTAATTGCAATTTGTTTTTCTCATTGTGCCCTAAATATACATAGCACCATCCAGCTGGCTGAACCACAGAGCAGAATGAAGTATCTGCCCCATCTATAAAAGGCACAAACCTATAAAGTGCAGATGACAGACTGAAGTCTCAAGTCTTTGTTCACATATAAGGATGTTTTAGCGTTGGCTTCAATGAGAACAGAACCAGGATTTGGCTTACGTGAAAGGAGCATTAGCCAAATGAGCACAAGCACATGAGTCAGAATTTCTGGGGTGATTCCTGATGTTCCCACTGTTTGGCTGGACTTCTTCACTGTTCTCTGCCTCAGTTTCCCCTATTTATCAGTGCATAAAAGGCTGTGGATGTCTCACCTAATTATTAATTTAATTAGAATAATAAAATTAAGTTTCTGTCTACCACCATTTTTGTAAAAGTCTTTTGAAACTCCGCTAGGGGTGTCATTTTGCTGGCATAAAACCTGTTTGTCTTGTAAGGATTATCATCTCTGTCAAGAGTCTGGCTGTCCCTGCTTATTCCTGACTGTTGTGTCTACAAAAAGACCTTGGCATCATCTATACCGTAGATATTCAGGTACAAAGAAGCTGCAGTCACTACTTTGAATAAGCATCTGATTTTCTAGAAAAGGGATGAGAGCAAGGAGCTTTCCATTTCCTCTACAGATTGTAGGTTGGTTTTGAGAGGTGTCCAGCTACAGAAGCTTGGCAGCCACAGCTCCAAATAAGACGAGGTCACCACTGCAAGGATATTGCTGTGGTTAGTGCAGGCACCGCTGTGACCATCTAAGGACTTAAATCCATATGCGTGGCTTGCTAGATAAAGAAAAGTGAGAGAAGCCACTCGGTGGATATAACTTAGTGTTATTTTGGGCTGATTTCAGCTTCTCTCTAAAATGCCATCTTTGAGCTTAGTGGATGCTGTATGTGACTGTATTATTGTGGTTAGAGTGCAATACAGCATAGTTTGTGTTAATTAATAATAGGGCAGTATGTCAGTAATTGTTCTGCCTTAATTCAAGCATAGCATCTCTACTGCTAAGATAGAAGGCTTTTTTTTTTTTTTTTTTT
>VXAY01007256.1:616602-682472 GCA_013399855.1 Oxyruncus cristatus
TTTTTTTTTTTTTTTAGCTTTATTATTTCAAGATCCTGAGGTTGCCTGCCAGGCTTCAATTATCTTTTTTTATATTTATTTGGCTTCCCATTGAAACCATCCATTCATCCAGTTTCCATAAAACCCTTAATAACTATTTTAAAGTTTTTGTTCTTGCCTCTTTCCAAACCTATAAATACTGGTTTGAAAACCCAAGCTGAATTCTCTGCAAATAATCCTCTCTACCGTGTCTTTTCCTCTGGTTATAGCAGGGTCCTTCAGTATTTTGCTTCCCAGCACTTGCTGGTCATCACAGATCCTCATGCCTCTTGTCTGGGGGGAAAAGGTAGTTGTGGCATACAAGCAACCTGACAAAGAATGTCCCAGGAATACAATGTTTGCAATACAAAAGGAAAATAGCAGCAGTTAAATTAGTTAGAACACACTTCCATTCCAAACATGTCTTTTCTTCTTGTCCTAGTGCAATCCCACATTCAGCGTTTTCATGCCCCTGAGTGAGGAGATTATTACGCTTGTCAACAGCTCTCAGCCTTTGTGTGACAAACATGAACCAAGCCCAGCCCTCTCCAGTGAGCGCTGTTAGTGCATGGGGAAAGCCCTGAGAGACTCATGACTTGCCCCCCGAGATCTGCCTCCAGTCTTGTGGTGTGTTCAGTTGATGGGTGAGAGGAGAAAGCATAGCCATGTCTGAGGGGGCTGAGCTGTGCTGCTGTGTGGCTTGAGATACAGCGTGGAGGTGAAGCAGTAGAGAAGTTCCAGCAGAATACCAGTGCCTTGGGGAGATATGGTGGTTTTTTGGGGATGAGAAGTCAGCCCTGTTGTCTTTTTCCTTAGACTAAGACTTGGCATTGGTATCTAAGATGATGTCTGCTTATTATGGGAAAGTTTTGTTCTTCTTGTCAAAAAGCAGACCCTTTTCTGCAAAACTCATCCCTAGGAGATTTATTTCTCACTGCACTTGTAGCAGTGGTGGTATGAGCTAAATCAGGATGCAGAGAACTGTCAAGGACTTCACGCCAAGTCTGTCAGCCGAAGATTAGAATCAGGCTCGTTCCTTTTCTTTGTGCTGTGTTGGCTCTTTGTATTGTGTAGGTGTCTGGATCCTGGGTCCCAATGGCAATGGAATTGCCTTTACAGAATCATTCAGATTGAAGAAGGCTTCTGAGATCATAAGTCCAACCTTTGACCAAACACATGGCTATCAGACTATGTCACTAAGTGCCCCATCCAGTCTCGTCTTAAAAACCCGAAGGAATGGTGACCTCCCTGGGCAGTCCATTCCAATGTCCAACAACTCCTTCCATGAAGAAACTCCACCTGCTTGTGCAGCCATGGACACTAGATTTATTACAGCTGACCAGGGACAGCTCTTCACTTAACAAGTGCCTATAAGTGAGATGGTTCCAGGATCACATGTCCATCTCATGTCCTTCAGAGGTGTTCAGATTAACTGGTTTCACAAGCAGGATGCCAGACCTGGAGCTGCTGAACTCAATGGAAAGAAATCCATATGTCTTCAGAAGCTTTGGATCCTTACCAGAGATAAAAGCAAATCTTCCAATGTACTTGTTCAGTGTTGAGACTGAGTGGGGCCTCTGGCCAACAACTGAAAAACCAGGGCCTAAAATTAGACCCCTAAAATACCAAGAGCAGTGAGTGGTTCCAACTGATACCAAGTTAGGAAAAAGGGCCTGAAATAAACAGATTCCTCAGAAACCAAGATCCTGTTTTTGAGACAAGTGTTCATTCTCACAAATCAAAATAACAAGAAACCAAAAAGAAAAAAGAATGAAAACATCAAATCACAGCAAACCAATGATATTATCAGCTAAAGCATGTCTTACTAGAATGTTTTCCAAAATTCCTCAGAGAGTACCAGTGAGCCATGAAGAGGATATTGCTCTTTTCTAAGTATTAAACTGGTATTTTTTTGGAGCACACCACATTTATTTGTGTGAAAAATCTGTTCTTCTATTAGGTCCTCTATCTGCTGTCTGATTCTTTTGTCCCTTGTGAAGTTTCTTTCTTTTCCAGGCTTATGCTATAAGATAGATGGATAGATAGACAGACAGATAGATTTAAAGCTTTTTTCTTCATCATCTTTTTGTCATCTTTTTGACTTTGCGATGGACAGTATATTATTTGTCTTCCTTGGCAGGTGAAGTGAGGAGTACTTAGCTGCAATAAATACTTTGTCAAGAGGGTAATGTTGATGTCCAGGGACTATCTTGCTCTGATAGGTGTGTGTACACATTGTTCCGTGCAACCCTGTTCCCTGACTAAAACTGTTGTGAGTACTGATGTATGAATGTCAGAAAATATTAATAGGAATGACAGCAAACCTGAGATTACCTCCAATTTATTTAGAAATAGCCACATCTGGCTTTCAGCCCTCTTCTAAGTTTGAGGGTTTGTTCCTTTCTGCATATGATGGAAGTGACCACGCATTTTATATTATTTTTATATCTCATTTAGGAATATCTACTCTACCACTTCAGGATGAATGACTAAGCAATAAGGTATAGGAAGCCTTACAAGATGACAAGCTCTTTTTTTAAAAAAATTTATACATAATTGTTCCAATGGCTCGAGCCTCTAGTATTTATTTATTTTGTACTCAATTTCTTTATTGTCCCAGAATCCTACTCGTCAGTCAAGACCTCAAGTTGCACAACCGAAAGACAGTTTCTGATGCAAGAGATGATGTACCTGCTTGGCTCTACACAAAGGGAGGGAGGACTCTTACAGCCTGAACTGTGCAGTTTCCCCAAAGTGAGTGGCCGGAACAGTGCAGGCTGCTTTGGGCATCAACAAATTTTTTTTGTGTGTATCTGGAGAGAAGTTAAGAGAGTGAGTGTCATTTTTGGCTTGGTTGTCATGTTTTCAATGCAGTATAAATAAGTGAGATCTCTAAGAAGCTGCACCTTCAAATCCACATGTGAGGAAGCAGGTTAAGGGCACTCTGAAATGAGCAGCAAAGAAAAAAGATGTGTCTCTGTGGCTGCTCAGTATCAGAAATACAAAGTCTTCTCAGTTCTGCACAATCTGACTCCCAATACAACAAACATTTTTTTTCCCAGATCTTCCTTCTGACCATTGGGTACCACACCACCAGACTGCCCTGTCAGCTGCAGGTGGGACAGATGAGACAGAGCAAAGAAAACAGGATTAAGTACTCCCAGGGCAGGAGAATTTCTATACAATGCAAGAGAGAGTCTGATCATCCTTATGAAATACAGTAGGAGCTTCTTTTTTTTAACAAGGCATCTGAACAAGGGCTGGGTTTCTCCCAGTGCTGCAGTCCCGTGATGTTGTGTATCCTTTCTCTGTAACTAGAGAATTCACTAGTTCCTGTAACCGGGGAAAGGAAAGAGGCCGAAGCTTCCAGAAGCCCCACTGGCAACCTGCTTTGTAGTCTAATTAAGAGGGTGGTGGTCAGAAACTAGAGCGACTGGCATTGCTGTAAACTCCTAGATAGACACTGACATAGAAAAATGGCTTTTTGCAACACTCCACATAGTAGAGTATTTTCCATTTGTAGTTCAAGTGCAGTCACAGAGGCAATAATGACTTGTTCTGTCCAGTGTCAGTTTATGACAGAACATAAATGTAGTTTTAAAAATATATATTAGGTTTAAATGCAGCTCAAAATGTCAGCGTATTACTCTGTGGTTTTGCAACAGCAACGTTCTAATAAAATCACAGCCCTTCAGCTGCTGGAAGACAACACAGAGAATGATACTTCTTTGGTACTGAAAGTTATATTTTCCCTTCGTAGCTCTGGCAGATTTCTTGAAAGTTCAGTGATATCCAGACAAAAAGAACTATTTTAAGCAAACCTGAACTCTGCCTAGAAATCCTGATGTTACCTATGTTTGGAGCTTCTTACCTCTAGTTCTAACAATGTTTTAGTGATTGAAGATGTTTTTATATGTGTGTGTGAGTGACAGGAGGTGTTACATTCATCTCCTCCATCTCCATTGAAGAAGCATTCTGTGGCTGTTTGACTATGGAGATATTCTCTGGCTTTCTGCTTGCTTTCTGCCACATGGGCGATGTCTAATGTTGCACTCACATCCTGTAGGTGTTAGTGTCTGTCTACATGCACAGGTACCCAGGTGAGCATTTTCCTTCCAGAACTTAGCACGTTCCCACGTGCTGTCTGCCCAGAGCACCCCAAGCCTGAGGCTGTGGGAATGTGACACAGCTCAGTTTAGTCTGTGACTGAGGAAGGTTAAACTGAATCAGGTTTTCCTATTGTAAACTAAGAGTGCACAAACAATAAATGCTACAGTCAGGTTAATGTACAGTTAACTTGACTATGCCCAAATCCTTCAACTGTGAAGCTGTGGGACAGGGTAGGGTCTTTCTGCTTTCTTTATACAGCTTCTTGGCATGGCAAGGCTAGGACCTGTTTTGAGACCACAGTGAGTGAGCTTAGCTTCTTGTTGCTCTTCTACATCCATCATGTAAGCAGTATTGGCTTGTCATCTTCAGCTTTCTGCACAATAAGTAAAACTTAAGCTGCCCATTCAAGTCCTTGTCCTTCAGTAGAGGCAGAGGGACCTATTCTGCTCTGCAAAAAGAATTCCTGTGAAGCACGGGAGCATGGGTGTGAAGTACTAGGGCATAAAGAAGTCCAGAATTGGATATTGACCCCTCATGGTAGCCATGGGCTAGGGCTGAATACATGGCAAAGAGAGAACAGCCAGAGCAATTCATTTCTTGCCTCAGGGTGGAATAGCAGACTTCCCCACTCACACATCTGCAGAGCCAAAACCTTTTTGAAAAACCAGTGTGCTCATGTTACACAGTGTTCAAAAGTCCTCGCTGTTCCCAGAATATTTCCTTAGCTTGTTTGTCCAGTGAGGGGCACAAGGGAAAGCAATTACTGCAGCAAAGGTGGAAAATGGAGGTAACGGTTCAATCTAATCACCCCCCCACCATGGAGAAAGCTACATCTCTCCTAACCACAGAGGAGGTGTTTAGTGCTCCAGCTCAAGGCAAATATTTCCTCATCACTCAGCAGCATTTAGACAGGATGTGCCAAAGCCAGCCAGGTCTTGTGGCGTGAGGAAAATGAGCTGCATGGAACTGTCATCAGCAGCAAGAGTCCTAGAGCTTAGACTCAACTCTCCTCATGGCACTAAAACAGATGACAGGCCACATTACACAGATGCAGAGATTAAACAGAGCTGAGTGCACAGCTAGTGGCTGGTCTTGCATTTAACTCGTTGAAGATCACAAATGACGCTTGCACCCTTCTTGCTAGAATGTAGATGACACCAACTAGGAATCCTTTCCAGGGGCAAGCCTGGCTGGTGAAGATGATCCCTCTGCAGCACTGATGGATGAGGTTCCTCTACAGCTGTAGCTGCACTGAACCTCTAAGTCAGTGTGAAAAGCTGCAGCCTTCCAGTACCCATTTTCTCTTGGGATGAGTCCCTGTTCTGGTGGAATCAGGGACCAGGCTGGATTTTATGCCTATCAAAGTCTTTGAGTCTAGCCGACAGAAGGGAGATAAACCAGGCCAGTCTGATCTCATCCAGATCAAATTTACCTCAGTCAAAGTCACTGTATTGATTCTCACAGTATTGTTCCCTGTTTGCACGTGACGCTGCATGCTGGGTTTATGTTATGAACAGGCACAGCAACTGTTTTCCTCCAAGTGCTTGCCTTTGTAAAGCATTACCAAGTGGAAATAAGAGTTTCTTAGGAGATGTGCTATAGCCAGAAAGTGTTTTATCAAGATGAATGTGTGGACAGCTCCAATATGCCACAGTTTAACCATGATCAAATTCGTACCCAGATCCAGTGATGGGGACCTTGTGTATCGTTGGAATTACATTGCTTCAACTAATGTAATTGAGCTGATTTTGGCTAAGGAAGGGTTAATTTTCTTCACTGCAGGTGGTATGGGGCTATGTTTTGTATCTGTGCTGGAAAGTGTTGAAAATTCAGGGTTGTTTTCGTTGTTGCTGAACAGCACTTACATGGCGTCAAGACCTTTTCTGCATCTCACCCCAGCCCAGCAGGGAGGAGGCTGGGAGTGCACAAAAAGCTGTGAGGGGACACAGCCAGGACAGCTGATCCCAACTGACCCGAGGGATATTCCACACCATATGACATCATGCTCAGCAATAAACAGTAGAGAAGGTGGGTTGGGGGCAGCTGCTCGGGACTGGTTGGGCATCGGCCAGTTGATGGTAAGCAGTTGTTTTTTATTTGCATCACTTGTCTTTCCTGGGACCTAGTAATCTCATTTTGTTATTTTCTTTTTCATTAAAATTTATTGTTATTTTCTTTTTCATTAAAATGTATTATTATTTAATTTATATTATTAAACTGATCTTAGCTCACTAATTTTTTCACTTTTACACTTCCAACTCTCTTCCCCACCCCACTTGGGGCAGGGAGTGAGAGAGTGACTGTGTGGTACTTAGTTGCTGGCTGGGTTAAACCAGAACAGGAACGAGCAAAGTGAACACACAGTGACAGCCTGGGCTCAGGCCTTGCAATAAAAATACAGACCTCCAGATGCTTTAAGCATTGTATAGATTTTGCCCTCAGAAGTGTGGTCTAAAGGTTATGAAATCTTGCTTGCACTATTGTAGACTATTGCATCATTTCAGACTGGTGTCCTGAATGTTGAACTGTTTCTGCTGGCCAGCAGTAGTTAGGTTCTTTACTTTCTCTCTGGATCAAGTCCAAGAGGCAGTATTTTATTCATGAATAAATTGCAACTTAAGTCCAATTTATGACAGAATACTTGATGTAGAGAGTGCTGAAAGAAAACCATCCAAGTGAGCCTTCAAGAAACTTCAGTATAAAATATTGCTTCTCTGCAGATTGGTCTATAGATTTATGTACACTGATGCCAAACTACACTCACATACACTGACTTTTCATCGGGGATGGGGGCTATATACCAGATGTTGGCACGCCATATGCAATTTTCCAGAGATGTTTTTAAGTCCCTAAAAAGTTATTAAAAAGACCTCAATATTTACAAAGGAACTGTACAAATAGCAATTAAAAATGTCAGTTAGATATTTGCTATATCAAATGTCAAGCCACATACTTTTGTTTAATGAAATCAATTTTCAGTAGAGTTCATAACATCATTGATAACCTAAGCAGTGCACCTGACAGCTTGCCTGCCATCTTGAGCTGTAAATCTGGGTAACTAACGGTATATCGAAGAAGTAAAGGTCAACAAATGCAGGAATGTGGGGAGAATCTAATCTTTCCCTGGCACTTGTTATTCCTCCCTTTTCACTCTCCTTTCATTTTATAATCTGTCACATTAAACCAGTTGTGCTTGGCATGACCTGATCAGGACCCATCCCTGATAAAGCTGCATCTGTTCTTGGCACACAGCATCAGCTGGACAAAGGCAATGAGTGACTGCAGCCCAGGGAACACACCAGGGAAAAACCCTCTTCTGGGAACACAGCTTAAGAAGGAGTCATAAATACACGTAAATAAATTAAATTTGAGAAAGACAAGGGAGAGACTACAGAAGTCATTCACCTCTTCATGCACAATTAAAAAAGTTTTCGTGAGTTTTTTTTTTGTTTTGAATAAAACTGCTACTGTAGAGAACAGAAATGTTGTAGGCTTCTGAGCAGTAGTCCCGGTACTGTCAGTACGTTTTTTCCCTGTGCTGTGCTTAATACTTTGTCCAGTCCAGAAAGAAATGACTCAGTCAAAAGGACTTCCTTCATGTCCCTTCAGTGATTATTCCACAGCCTATTAGGTTTTCCCTGTTAGGAAATATTTCCAGCATCATTTTCCCTGCACTTACTTTTAAAGCATTGTTCTGTGACTAGAAATTATCCTAAACAGTGTTCTTCCATCGTTAGTGTTTCCATTTCTTCCACAGTTGTCTATGGTTATCATATGCCCTCTAGCATTTCACTGGTGTTTAGTTGGGCTGCAGATGCTTAATGTATTTAACCTTTCCCTGTATGCCAAGCATAGGACTGGTACCAGGATATTTACACACCATTAAACAAGGGCAGTGCCCGCCAGTGTAACACTTTCTTCTGATGTTTTCATGGTAGAGGCTGTGCTAGAGAACAAGGGCAGCTTCTATTCTAGACTACGTGGAAAAGGTACAACTGCTAAAGAAGAATTACTTATAAACAGACTATATATAGTAATATATTCATTTAGTATCCAGCCTTAAGTCCACAGGGGAAGCAGTTGAATTTATTTGTTGTCAGCCTCTCAAACAAAGATATCGCATGTAAGTGTGCACACAAGCAATTCCAACCAAAGTGATGAATATAATCAGGTTTAGTAAATTCTTTATTTTAACTGTAAAGAATATCTCTAAAACCACCAGAGTCTTTTAGACTCTGGGAAACCTTGCAAATGTTACCACACTATGTCTGGATGCATAATATGTATGTATTTTCATATCTCAGCATATTTGAGTTTCTTCAAACTTTAAGATTAGCTCTGAATTTCTTGAGTACACAAAACTCACTTCACGGGTAGTTATATAATCACTTGTATATAACCCTAAATTGCTGATGTGTACTTTCTACTTAAACTTCAAACAATTTTTTTTCATTAAAGGTAGGAATGATAGCTCAGCCTCTTATTTAAGTTGTAAACATTCAGCGTTTCCCCATTTTAGTTGCTTATGAATTTACTAAGCTTTAAGTCTTTGAGTTGAAATATTCTATGCCAGCTCTGTCTATTGAAAAAAACATGGGGTGTGTGTGGATGTAAACGATCATTTCAGTGTTTTTTTGTTTTTTGTTTTTTTTTTTTAGGTTTTATATAGAATGAGGAAACAGGAAAATGTGATATAAAAGTGCAAAAACAGTCATACCAGGTCAGACCAGACGTCTGTCTAGCTCAGGATACTCTCTCTGACAGTGGCCAGTACTGCAAACATATTTGACACTTCCTTCAAATATTCTTGCAGTCTCCAACTATTTGTGGCTGAGGGATTTTAGAACCAGACACAATATTTTGTGCTTAATAGTCCTTGAGGGATTTTCCTTTGGTGACTTTGTTTTTGAATCTGTGCAAGCTTTTGGCTTCTAGAATATAATTTGGTGAGGAGTTCCACTGTTAAAATACACACTAGTTCAATAGAGGCCCTTTCTGATTTTTGAGCCCATTTCCTGCCATCTTCAATTGAAAATCCCAAGCTGTTACATTGGAAGCAATCATTTTGAAGGCCAGCTTCTGCCAACCCTCCTCTTGGTCCTCATTTTGGAACAGAAACAGTCAGCTTAAAGTCCTTTACTATGCAAGCAAAGAAGTATTTAAGATTGTTTCTTCCTGTGTGCATCACTTCAGGTTTATTGGCACTCAATGTCATCTGCCCATTTTCTGGCCATCTTGTCACCTTCATCTGAAATTTCCATAACCCTTCCGTCATACCTTGCTAATTATTGGTGGCAAACTGTCTTCTAACTACTGCCTGTCTCTTCTAGATCATTGCATAAAGCTTGTTTTTCTCAAGTTAAAAATGTTGAGAGTTTTCTTTGGGCAGCTCTGGACACTTCATCTGACAGAAAAGAGGAAGGCGCGAGTCAGGACTGTCAGGAACATGCATATTGCTATGCCCATGAGCATCCCAAAATTTCATGGGCATTGTGAAAGGGAATGCTGCAGATTCTTGACGGCAATGATTAAGGAAACTGCAGATGTTCTGTTTCATTGAAAGATAAGTGTATTTATGTAACTTTAAAGGGCTGGCTTGAGACACCAAGGATCAACAGATTTCGGCTAAAGAATCAAATAGCAGACCCAAAGCTGACTGACACTGAGAGTGAAACTTGCTTAGAAATCAGTAGAGTGTTGTCTAAAATGTAACCAAAATGTTCTTGAGTTAAAAATGAATAGGAACTACCCCAGGGAAGTAATTAAATGAACCTTTAATTGTACATGCTTGAGTAAATATTTTCAGTGGGAATACATATTGTGAAATTGAAAATCATACCTAAAACCTTTGCTGGACCCTTTGAGGAGTTGTCAAGCTGTCTGTAAATATTGAATATACGTGAATTGTTTGAAATGTATGACCAAATTGAAAATAACCTCTTTATCAGTAGGCTTCTGACTAACAACCTTGACTGATCATTAGTTGTTTGCTTCTTTTTCATGCATCTCTCCCAGATTCTCCATGAGCTGAAGACTTTGAGGGTCTTCTCCGGGGTCTGGTTTAGTGCCCACCAACATTAATATGTGGCAAAGTTCACCAAAACAATATCAACAGGATTTTTTTTTCTCTTTTTTTTTCTTTCAAAATAAAGTTTCCTAATCTTATCCATTCTTTCCCCTTGTTCCTCTCCAAGAGATCCATTCCACACAGACCATGGAATTTTGGCTTTTCATTTGTACATGGAAGAAAAACAAAATTCAGAATGTTGGAACTTCCCACGGATCAGAAATTCCTTTTTCCAGATAGTTCTTCATTAAAGTGTCCTAGTGGCTTCTGTGGCAGTTGGCTTGTCTGCGTAGGATTGTCAGGGAGATACAGAAGTACCTGAATGGAGGAGAAGGTTAAATGCAACAGTAAAATTTAGTAGCCTGTTTTGACTGCATGCAATGCAGAAATAGAAAACACTAAGATAGGCTTTTGGGGCACAGTTAAAATTCTCAGTGTGCTAAACAGTGAGGTATGGCTCCTGAAGCTGTTCTTTTTGTTTCTTTAACCTTTTAAAAATGAGCCATAACATACCCATGCAATAATATTTCTGCAGTGTTGCTAAAGAAAACCAACTGCACCAAAAATTTACAATGTGGCAGAATTTCAAATTCAAAAGAAATGGCAACACACCCACCACCTTGCCATGAGGTGAAGCACCCTCTGCCCCAGTGATGAAACTGGGGACTCCCAAGCCTCCTATTCTTCGATCCATTGTTAAATCTCTTCCAGAATGATGACTCCTTTGCTGAGTCAGGTTAACCTTTCCAGCTGTAAAGGTAGTGGATGTCTTTGTTAAAGACATCAGAAGTTCTGAAGAGGGCTCAGAAGTTCTGAAGAGGGCATCTGTCAGCTCTTAGCAGCTTTCACGGGGACTTTTTAATCCTAACCTGCCAGTAAGAGGGAATTTTGAAGGCATTGTTCCTTCACATGTTAGTTTTTCCCCAGCATAAAAGAAAATAAATAATAACAGAAGTAGAAGATTTCATTTAGTAGAAAAGGAATTGAATTAGTCCTAATATCTTCCTTTACATGGACCCTGATGCAATTATTTTGCCTTCCAGTGTGTAAATTTTGCTGCCTGCTCTCCAGATTCCTCTGTTAAATTTCTTGGGGAATAGAAGAAAGACAAATTTCACTGAAATGCAGTAGAAATAGGGATAAGGGAACAGGAAGCTCATTTTATGTTGGA
Source organism: Oxyruncus cristatus (assembly GCA_013399855.1). NCBI lineage: Eukaryota > Metazoa > Chordata > Aves > Passeriformes > Cotingidae > Oxyruncus > Oxyruncus cristatus. Next base: position 627,969 of record VXAY01007256.1, read on the forward strand.
CTAAAGAGGTAAAATTTAAATTATCCAAGAAGAAATGTGTCTGGTGGCAAGGCATGGGCAGGGAGTGTGAGGGACATCCTGAAGGGATTCTGCTCCTCTGCTGCTGTGTCCTTTCCATAACAATTGTGATCCTCTATGTGTAGCATTTGAGTGTGGGTGGGACGGGGATCTTCATTCTCCAAAGTATGTGTCCTGTAGTAATTTCAATGAGAATATGTAACAAGCTATAATTTCACTGTTTCTGGTTATTTTTTGTTTTCTGTAGTATAAGGCAGTTATGGTTTACACTTACACAGATGAGAAAGGCATCAGAACAAATTTTAAAGCACTTGCTTCCATAAATGACAATGATCTGCCTTTTCTGTGCTGGAAAACAATATTTAAAGTAGGCCTCGCTGATTGGATTTGTTTACAACACCCTTAGTCCTATGACAAAATCCATCACAAAATGTTCTTACAGAAGTTGAGTGGTTAGGAAGGAATGATGAAATACCAAGTAATGGTCAGAAAAAGAAATAAAACAATTTCAAATGTTTCTTAAGGGACAACAATAGATATCTCAAGGTTCCTTGGATTTTCTACCTTGTACGTAGGGAACATAAATGTTCTGACCTTCATGAGCATCTCTGTCAAAGACTTACCAGCAATGGGTGAAGGGTCTTGCACAGATCCAGTAGGGAAAAGGAAATCAATCCTCCTAATGGCAACTTCCATGAGCATAAAGCCTAACTTTAAAAATGTTCGGAGAACAGAAATAAAGGCAAAACCTAAGGAAATGAGTCAGATTCCCAGAGAAAGGATTTCAGGAATGGTGGAATGAAGGTATATGCCTTTCAGAGCCTCAGAGTAAGGACCAGAAGAGATTCTTTGGCCACTGCCTGCAAGTATAAACACTATTTGTGACACCCCCAAACCTGGCTGGCTGCATTTGTAATGGAACTGCCTCAATGCTCTCTCTGAGCAGCTTTCACAGACAAAAAATGGTTGTTTCCCTCAAGTTTCCCTCTATTCTAATGTGGATTATCAGTGGAAAATACCACTGCTGTAAGGCCGAAGCTGCTTGATACGGCTCAGTTCAGGCTTCCATCTGCTTTTAACCAGGACTAACTCCTTGAATTTCAGTTTGGTTTTTTTTTAAATTTTCTTTTATAATTGACACCACTACAAAGAGAAGAAAATCGAGTGATAACAATCTCTTCCAGTAAGTGATCTTGGAGCTGTCTTTCCCATTAAAGTCTTTCTTCACAGCAGGGTCTTAAGAAAGTTCAAGGAATGCATGTCTGTCGATTCAGGAACAGGCACAAGAAGTCTAAGCGCCTTCCTGAACCGCTGCCTTAAAATAACTCCACCAGTGGCCACTTGTGCAGTGACATTTTGGAAATGTGCAGTGCTTTATTAGAAAAGTGGACTGTGAATACCAGGCAATCCACTGCGGTTCCTGGGATGTCAGCCCGGAATCTCAGCAGCCTTCCCATCTCAGCATAGCTCAAAAAGGCAGTTTTGAAATTTAAGTCTTCATGTAAAATAATAGACATTACGAGATGAGAAGGCTCATAAATTGAAAAAAATCAGTTGGTTTTGCAGAGCTTGCTTGCTAATTTTCACCTCATAAAGATTTCAGAAGGATTCTAGCACTTTGTTAAACTGCTGCAGTATGGGAGTCTTCCATGTTTATTTATACACACCTAGTAAACCCCCTGAGGTAGCAAAAAGGCCTGTTTCACCAGCACACAGCTGGGCTTTTCTTTTTTTGTATTGTGCTGGATTAATGTTCCCATAGACAAATACGAGCAAAATGTGTACATATAGGTGCAGGTGTTTGTTCCCCAAGGAAATATGAGAGCCCACCACTAACCTCTCTAGCCCAGGTGCACTTGTCCAAAGAGGGATGATGGTTAAATGCCCAAATTCATGTATCCTTTCCTTTGCAGCTGCAGCTAAATCTCTGTTTTCCGTTTGGAGCTATTGGCTTGATTTCAGCCTCTGTCCCCTCAGCAGCTTACCTGCCACGCTCAGCACAGGTGGGTCTAGCACTGTGTTCAGGAATTTGTTGTAGGGCAGGATCCCAGACTAACACAAGTTGGCTCAGCTCTAGCCAGGTTTGTTGTCTAAATTCTCAGCTGTTGGAAAGTTTAGTTGACTTAAACCCATTGTGAAAATCTGTGCAGCTCTGTACAGAGATTCGTTTCCACTTTCAGGATATTTGTGCTGACTTACCCCACTGGAAAAGCTGCTTAAGCTGGTGGAATGAAGTAGTGTTTTCTCTGATTTCAGCTGGTCTCAGAGTCCTTCAGCTCTCCTGAGCCGTATTTTCATTTCAGTTACACCAAAGTAAATGCTACGGAGGATGGAGAAGCTATAACACCAAAACAGTACTGTGAGATACAAGAAACCTTTTATTTATTTTGCTAGTTTATGCTTTACCCTGTGTTTATGTTCCTCGTGTGTCCTTCACCTTGTCCAGTGGGGTCAGCCCCAGTGTTCCTGCCCCAAGCCTCCCCCTGGCAGTCAGCCCTCTGAGCCAACAAGGGGGTTTGCTCTGCAGTCACTTGCAGGGGTACTCGGGGTACCCCTCCTGAACTTCCCCCAACAAGTATCTCAGGTAATATCAGTGGTCAAGCCTTCCCCCATCGAAAGTCAGGATGAGCCAGCAAAGTCAGTGGTTTCGGGCCAGTAACAGGGAGATAAGTGTCCTGGGCTAAAGCTGCAGCACAAAAGGCTTTTGCATGGGTGTTAAGGGATGTGCTCCTGGCAGACACCAGGCTTGCTTAACCATCTGGACAACATCTCCTGCATCTGTTGGGGTTTTCTGCCTCATTATTTCTGTTGAGCCATATTCCTCCTTCATCTGGAATATCTCCATTGAGTTTAGTGAATTTCTCAAGATTTTCACCTGCACAAAAGACCATTTAGTTCATTGCTCATAATAGTGACACTACCTCAGCCCTGCAATGACTGTGGCAGACGGGCCAAATGCAAAGTTGGAGTAGGCAAGAATATCCTCCATTTGGAAATTTTGGGGACAGATTTTGCAATACCATTTGTCTGTGCAATTTAGACCCAATCAGTGCATAAGCTGGCCAGAAAAGGTATCTAAACAAAGCTGGTGTAACGTGTGTGTGCAAAATGAACAGGAATTTTATTTCACTGGGGCCAAGGAGAGGTACTTGAACAGAATGAAAGGAGAAGTATAATACAAAGTCTGTGTGTGGACACTTAGTTGCATGAAGAATAAGGAAAAATAAATCCTGCACAGAACTATATCATTGGATCTAGCTGCTGGTATTTTGGTGAATTGTTGTTGCTATCCCAGCCATCTGCAGCATGCAAAAGGGGTGAAGACTGTGTTTTTTAAAAATAGCATTTAGGACAATTTTTTTAGTTCCCAGCTCTTTGGAGGGCAGCACCCAAAGCAGTGCCTGTCATTCATTGTGGGAGGGGAAGGAGCAAATCACCTGCACCTGGTTTGCTGGGAACTCCACCCAGCAAATGCTTGCCTCCCTCATATGCTCTCCATAAAGCTGCTGGGTGCTTTCCCACCTTCTCCTGTGCCTACCTGGGTGCCAATACTCAGAGTGTTACAGTGGCTTTTCCCAGCAACATGCGTCCATTCTGCCAGTTCTGAAATCCATCTTTGCCACTCAGATTTAGCATTTGTCCTTTAGCTGTGCTGAGGAACAACTGTGCATTGCAGGTAAGGAGCATTCTGCTCTCCCTCTGTAGGCGTGACCTCTGCTGCCCCAGTGGAAGGGGAAGGGAATGTGTTAATGACTCTGTAACAAGAAGGGTGATTTTTTTCCTGGCAGCACTTTTGGGTTTGCTTCCAAATTGTGTACAATTATCATTTATGCTCTTCTAAATTCTTTCTTTTTCTCAGAAGAGGTCAGTGCATAAAAAGAGAATTTAGATTATTAGGCTGCTGGCACTGACCTGCATTTTCCACTGTGTGTGCCTGGAATACAGTTTAGTCTTATGCCTCTCCTTATTTGTTTATTTTTTCCTGTCCCCTCTTCCTTCTCCCCCCTCAATAAGCTGTTGGATTCCTCTTTTCATGATAAATACTGTAAAATTTTCAAGTGAGCCATTAAGTCACTTCTTCGGTTTCTCTGGAAACACTAAACTTGCACATTTGGTCTCCTGAAGTGTGAAGAGCCCAGTGAAATGACTGAGGCATATTAGTGCTTGTGTCCTCAGTGCACTCAGAAGACACCAAATTTTTGTCCTTGCTACTGGAACAAGAGCTTTGAAAACATGGGATCTAATCCTTAATCGAGACATCTCATAGTTGTCAGTCTAAGGTGGTCAGTTTGCAGGTGGGTAAGGGCCCAGCATTTAGTGCTGTGTAGCTACAGGATGGGTATCATCTACCTCCTTTCTCTGTTCCTGACACCTCTAGTGTGCTGCAAAAGCAAGCCCTGAGTGTAGGAGGTGATGAGCAGTGAAAAGGTAAAAGGCAGAGCAAAGGGACCATGATAGTGGCTGAGCTGACCTTCCTTTGGATGTTTCTGTTCAGGGTTCCTGCCCTCTTCCAAACAGAATGTGGCTGAAGAGAACTGGGCAGGGACAGGACAGCTCTGGACCTATCTGTGTTCTAGTGCTTCACACAGAGATGCTTTTCAGCCCCTCTGAGCCTGAGCACTTGTAGTTTTGAGAATCAGTGCTCCTGACTTGGATATTATGTGAGCCAAGTATTGCAGTTTGAAACTCTGCATTGTGGGTTCAAATCAAGGCCCAAATCAACCCTCAAATCAAGCTATGGGGAACAGTGGTGTTCATTGTTTCATAGTCAGCTGATGGGTTCCTGGGAAATGAGAACCCCTGGGCTTATCATTTTGAACCATCATTAATGTCAGGACAAAGGCCATCTTGGTCTATGTGATTGATTGGAAACAATGTTTTCAGGAAGGTAATTTTATTTTAGAAAGAAAAATTACTTTTTATTATGAAGATAATTGTAACTAGGGAATCTCTGTGGTGAAATCCATTGCACATTTGGCTGATAACTGAAAAGTTGAGATTTGAGCCCACCCATCATGGGTTCCCTTTCCTCTGCCCACATCAGGAAGGTTAGAGTTACTTGATCTTTAGGGTCCATTTCAACCCAAGCCGCACTATGATATTGGGCTTTAGGGTTTTGACCATGCAAGGCTGTCTGCTGTAAAGTGTGATATATATTTCTGATGGCACTTCCTAGCACAGAGGAGAAAAGGAGTTGCTCCCTGCACCCCCACAGTGAGCCCAGTGCTTGGGACTGGGGGTGCTGTGGATATACTTCCATATAAAATGAACAGGGATGCCTATGATTGAATGATAATAAGTTTTGGTTCCCAGGAACCAGTCCTATTTCAGAGTATGCTGTGGAAATAATACTGCTTCTACTGCTGTTTTACTCTAAAGGAAATATTACTGTAGAAATAGAGCAATTTAGCAATAACTGTCTTCCCCCAGCTAGCTGTCATGGCAGCAAAAGCCCCATAACAGAGCCAGTCCCTGTGCCAAGGTTATTTCTAACCCACTTATAATTCATGGAAAACAATTTGCAAAATTTTAGGTGGTTTGGGAATAAGAGAAGTCACTTTACAAATCACTGTCTGCTGCAGGAAAAGCAATTGTCGTGGACACAGAATGTAAAAACACAGTATGGGATTCTTTTAGTGTATCAAGTCATGTTACAAATGAGAGTGCTACCAAGGAACATAGTTTCAACACAGTCAAACAGCTTCTGCTCTGCCTGTGTGGTGACTATCCTCTCAGTTCACACAGATCTTTGTGCTCCTGTGGTGCTTTAATAACGTCACTTTAAAACCCTGACATTTGGGTAATGTGAGGAGCAGCAAATACTCACAGCACCTACAGTCATCAGTCACTGTCAGCTCCAGGATGAGGCTTCTCCTTTCTAACTATGGGGTTGGTATGGCTTAAACGGCTCTTTCTGACATGGGGTGTTTCCCACAGTCCCCAGAAAACAACCTGGAGAGTCTCTGGTTGGTGTGCCCAGCTGCCTGAAGGCTCCAGAGGCTGGGCAGAGAGCCGGTGAAGGGAGAGGCTTCCGTTCATTAACCCTGGCTGCTCCCGGGGGTGGTGCTGGCTGGTCACATTGTGTGGCAGGGTGAGGGACCTGCCTGAGATGGAGGTGGGGGTGGGAAATCACTGGATAATAAAAGATAGCCTTTGGTCCAGGGAACTTTCAGGACCAGGTGGAAAAAAGGGATGGAAGAAAGGCAGAATTGCAGTGCTTTGTGTAGTGGCTGTGTGTGATAAATGCCTTCAAGAAAAAGGGTCTGACGTTTCTCTCTGTTCAATCTATGCAGCCAGGCTTTGGTCTTGTTTGTACTGGCGTCAATCACAGATAGCTCTGCTGGCCTCAGTGCAATGACAGCACTCTCTGCTATCAAAGTATTGACTTGAGAGCACTTATTCCACTTATAACCTGGCTGAATAGCAGTCAGATGGGAAGACATAGGAATGGCTGGTAGCTGGGTGTTTTTTTTCTGGCTGTTGACTCTTTATTTGATCTAGTGAGAACCAAATTCATCTCTCCATGAAATGGGCATTAACTGCTCCTGACAGCATTGGAGCCCTCCGAGCATTTTGAAAGAGCAGGACTTACACCAGTGGCATTGCTGTGTGCCCAGTAATGCCTGTGGGCAGGCAGACAAGGCATGACACCACCCGGGGCAGGATCTCTGCCCCACTGGATGAGCAGAGATGAGTTATATTATGCCAGTGTGCTGGGTCTGTACCTTTTTCAGCAGCAGCCTTAGTAACCCACCTCTTTTTTTGTGTTTAAAATGCTCATCATGTTATTTATCATGTACTTTTTATTAGTTGTATTTTTATTGCAGCATTTGTAAAAAAAAATCAGCCACTTCTTCTATGTTTACCTTAAGCACATTTGATGTGCAAGGCACCAAAACCCTCACAATGCCTTTTTTTCCCAAAGACAACCAGGCTTTGCTGTGGCACAGCTGGGCTGTAGAGAGTGTAGATGCTTCAGACCCCAGAAGGATCCTCTTTTGATGCAACATCCCAGCTCCTATGACCTGATGCAGTTCAGTAGCCCAGTTCCAGATCCTCTCTGACTGCTCACTGGAGTTGTGTGCTTGGTAGCAATGTACTTGATTTAGGGCTGTGATATAGGCCTTGGAGTGCTTAGTCAGTGTAATCTGCTCTGTTTCATTCCTCTGGTTGGTTGGTTTCAAATGTATTTTGGATGCCTAAAAATTCCAATAAGAAATTTCTAGGAGAACATCAGAAAAGCCATCCACAGTATTTAAATCACAGTGTTAATGTGACTGAGCTCATGTGGCTCAGAGACTGCAAACCATTTTCAGACACCGTCAGCATCTTTTTTTTTTTTTTTACTCTTGTCTATGTCCTCCCGTGACCATTGCTTGGAGAGCCACGTGCACGCTCGAAGGATTCGCTTCGAGGGGAGGGCTCAAATATCAAAGTGGAAAAGAAAGTATTCAAACCTAGAAGCTGACCATAAAGCCCAGCACATCATTTTCAGAAGCAGAACATTATTGTTACTCTGCTGACAAACTCCTTTTGAGGGCAGTGGCACGGTCCAGCACCATTTTAGATTTGTCTCGAAGCCGCACGTAACCAAAATAAATATATGGTTACATAAGAAACTATATTATGTTCTTGCTCCGTGGTTCCAAGTTTAATTGTAAAGTAAGCACAAATGCAGTATGTCTGCCCTTATGGAGGTAGAGGGCCAACCTCCTCCCACACGTGACCCCGTTGATTCGCACCTGGGGTAGATGGGCCAAGCAAGTGCAAGGAGGGTAGTTTTGTCCCTTCCTCTAAGGTCCTTGTGTCAGATATAGAGACCCACAGTGGAGGTGAAGACAATGGGACAGGTAGGGGGAGGTACTGAACAGGCTCTGGAGAGCAGCCACATTGCAGGGAGGGCAGTATGTGGCTTTTGGACGTAGCCCAGCTTGGTGTGAGTAACTGCAGCCCTGAGGATTATATTGCTCACATGAATCAATGATGATTTATGCAGCTCGTTATTGTGCCAGCAGCAATGTCTGTAGTTATAGTGACTTACTGCTGCATGGCACAAGCCTGCTTTCTGCTCCATATGACCAGGGAAAGAGTTATGGTGAGAAGCTGTGACAAACCTGCACTTCTAGAGCTAGGCTTTGAAATTTGGCAGGGTATCATTGTGCTTCTTTGCCCCTGAAGGTGTTGTGAAAATATATGAATCACTGTTTATTTCCAAAGGGCTTGGACACTATAACTTCAAATGGGATAGAAAACCCACAAAGAAATCCATTTTGCTCCGGAGCAGAGGTGCTCAAAAAAGACAAACCTCAGCCTACAGAGGGGAAGGGTCTGGCCGTGTGGCTGGCATGATGCAGAGACCGACAAGGAAACAAGAATAAGCAGGCAATAGTGGGACCTCGAGTTTTCTGAAGTTGCCAGTTTCTCAGTTCTAATCAAGGACAAATTGTTCAATTCCATGCAGAAGGAACTGGATAACGTTCACTGCCTCGTGTTCCCTATGGGATCAAAACTGCTTTTTGGCTAGGTTAGAATACAGCAGCCACAGGAAAAAAAACAAAAACAAAAAAACCCCACTAAGATGAAAGGGCATTTTTCACATCATAATGATGTTCTGAACAGAACTTTATAGCCCCTGGCCATAGGATATTATACAGTGCTCAGTATTCTGTCTCAGTTTCTAGACCTGTAACATAGTAGAATAATGTGTATGTAAGCTCCTAAAGAAAGGATAAATTAAACCAAATCTGAAGCACCTGGGCAGCAGGACAGCAACTGCTATTAGCCCACATGAAAGTGAATATTGTCAGTATAAGCAGCCACATGGTGACAAGATGATATTTACCTCTAAAGGAAAAATGAAATGACACCTACCTCAGATAACCAAAGTTTGAAAGTGCTTTGCAAGAGAGGTCAGTGGCATATAAACACCTGATGGGGGAGTGAAAGACAGAGCCAGAGTTTTTTCAGTGGTGTGCAAGAGAAGTGTAAGAGGCAATGGGTGCAAACTGAATACAGGAAATTACATTTAAACATCAGATTTTTTTTTTTTTTTTTACCATGGCTGTGACTGAAGAATGAACAGCCTACCTAGAGAGATTGTGAAGTCCCCATCCTTTAAGGTATTCAAAGCCCTGACAAAGTTGCTTTAGTTGACCCTGCTTTGAGGAGGGGTGTTAGACTAGTCAGTCTCCAGAGGTCTCTTCCAAGCTCCCCCATGCTGCGATTCTGTTACAGAACACAGCTCTCCTGAATCCCAGAGTACTATTTGAAATGAAATGGTTACCAGGATCCTGGGCATCTGCTCTATTTTGAGTAAATCCTGCCAACAGAAGTATATGCTCAGGTTTGGGGCTGCTCATGCACAGGTGGTCTGTGCATATGTATGGATACCTGGAGAATCCCTCCATATGCAGGCAAGCCACCACATCCAGCCAGCCTGCCAGAAGAAAATGTGAAAAATTGCTGAATTCCACCTAGACAGAATTTCCAGCTGGAAAAAAGAGGAAGGACGTGTCTGGGGAAACCTTGCCATGTGCTGTTCCTGCCTCCAGGATCTTGTGCTAAGTCCCTGTACAGAACAGTTTCTCCTTAAATAAAAACCTATTCAAACAAGGTCTTTGCACACCAGGAACACTGTATTCATCACTTGATTATGTGGTAGGTTACTTAAGTATTCATCACTCTCCATATTCTTCCCTTTAAAACTTCCCAGTTGTTCCCATCAAGGGAAAGAAATGTGTGTAGTTGTTCATAGAGGCTTGATGCTTTTCTCATACCAGCACATCCAGTTTGTGTGGCCACAATCAATTTGTGCAGTTGTGCAACTGCTTTAGTTTATGCACACTGCTTGTGAAAAAACAAGCTGTACACAAAAACAGTTTAGTCTGGGGGTTACTTTGCCACTTTTTATTATAGCTGTGTCATACCATTATCTGTCACTCTACATGTTCCACTCCTCTCTGCAGTATCACGACTACAAAATGCACGAACCCAAAATTCTGCAAGTTGGCTGACCTCCCAGGTGTGAGAGGAAAGGTGTGGTGGAGGAGCTGGGCATCAGTCCTTTGTACCTGTAGCAGTACGTGGATACAGTCGAACCAGCAGACACCCTCGTCCCGCTGCAAACAGAAGCACTCAGGCTGTCGTGGTTCACTTCCAGCAAACCCAAATCAGCTCCGTGCACAGTGTGGCCACCTCTAGAGGGCGATGATTGACTGATTAATGTTCGTTCTGTAATTCAGGATGATTACTGGATTATCCTGGATGAATCCAGCTGCGACGCTGCAGCTGTTAAGCAAATTGTAGCTTCACTGCAGAAAGGTGCAGAGTCTAGCAGAGACAGGTGTGTGTCCAGTTGAAGTGATGGAGGAGTTGAAATGGACAAGTAATGCACCAGAATTTGGCTCAAGCATTAGGATGAATTTACAAACTGTTTTGAGATCTTTAACTCTTAGAAAAAACAGAGACCTTCATTTCCATAACAGTATTGGTTTGTGCTGTCACTTGAAGGAACCAATCCAAAAGTACATTTAAACCAGAGCAAAACTGGGAAAAAAATCAGCCAGCACAAACTGCTCTGAACTCCCAGGTTTACACTAACAGCTTGCTCTGTTTGGCTTCCAGCACAGATCGATGCTGCTGTGCAAGCCACCATCCCAGGGATGAGCTTACCAGGGAGGAGGGAACAGAACCTTCCTTATTAACATAATTTGGTCCTGGATTTTTTTTCCAGGGAGACATAGTTTCCCAGCCCCACCTTTCATGTGACTTCATCTTCCTTTACCTGCATGCCAGGTAAGAAACCAGCAGAGAGATGTCCTGCAGCATCCTGTGATGATGTGAGTAGTGTGGCACTGCCCAGCTTCCATACCTCTGGATCTGACTGAAGAATATCACTCACCTTCTCCTTTTTCCCCAGACTGTTGTCTTAATTTTGCTGACTAGCTGCTTTCTTTAATTCTTCTGTATCTTTTCTCCTGATGCAAATAAACCAAACTCTGCTGTACTTTGTTCAGCTCTGCACAGAAAATAGTGGACAATTGTGTGGAAAAAAAAGTGTAAGGTGAGAACAGAGTTTCAGGGCAGATGCGTATTTTTTTTTTTTTTCTTGTGAGTGTGTCTAAATTTGAGGTGCTGCTATACATTAGGTGCTGTGCTACATGGCCACATCTTGTACTTGGCTGTGGAGCTGAATCGTGTGCTCTGCACAAGGTTCCCACTTTGCTGCTCTGTGCTTTGTGTACTGTGCCACGAGGGTTCATGGGCCACAAAGAGTTTACTTCAGTGGCAGGTGAAATCAGCACACACATCTTTGACAAGGGAGACAGTGTGAAAACATCAGCACCGCTCCCACACTTCTTCCCTCCTAGCATGGAAATATGGGGCTTGTTCCCAGTTTATATTTAACACTGGCTCCAAGGAGCATACCTAGAGGGGATGGTAACACAATCTACTGATTTTCATTTCTGTGTTTGCAGTTGAGTCAGTATCAGGCTGATATTGGCCCAGAATTATTACCATTTGCTTGGTACTTTGAGACATCTGCGTATGTTTTTATTACCTCGTGTCCATTAGCTCGTGGACCTCTGTGTCTGTAGCACAAAAGGTCCTGTAGCTTTTCTTGGCCATCTTCATTCCTCACGTCTATCTTGGGCTGGGAGCCAATGGCACGGGCACCACAGACAAACTGTCTTTTATTTCCAAACACATCCTTCTGCATCATAGCACGCCTGCTACGGAAAAAACTTGCATTTCAATTGACTGTCCTTCTTGGGGCTTTTGCTTTGTTTTGTGAGAGCTTTTTATGGATTCATATGTCATGACGTGGCACCTATCACGAGCACGTAATTCCAGCACAAAGGACTTTAAAGAAGTACATATATAGAAACCGCAAGTCGGAAGCCTAACGTTCCTGAAGAGTGTTACTGTCTTCAGTGTTATATGCTACCTTCACTTTGTGGGTTTTGTTTCCCTAACTCTACCTAGCTGCAAGGAGTCATCTTAAATGGAAGTGACACAGCAAAACCTACTTTGATAGCTTCCAGATTTAAAAATAGCTGTCTTAACATAGTGTTTCCTTCCAAGGTAGAATGTACCTTCTACTGGCAAACATGCATGTAAATTGTTAACAGGGTCTCTTTTCCATAGTTTGTCTTACAGTGAGTCATTTTCTCTCTTGCTCCATATATCTGCATGCAAATAGTTGGGAATCATCATGGTTTGTGAATTTCTCTCTTTTGTGTTGACCGAAAATATGGGGTGGTTATTTTAAAATGTTTCCCCTTCTCTAGACAAGATATGCCCATAAATTCAGCAAAAGTAATGTTGGATGTTCTCCTTGTACCAGTGATGTAGCTATAAAATGCTGGATGTTGATTAATATGGTGGAATGATAGTCCCCTTTTACACTGGTGTCAAAACCTGGGCAATTTTATCAGAAGAATTTATTGTTTCAAGAAATAAAAATAAACTGAAACCACCACAATTTGGAATATCTTAGTTGTTAATCTCAGAGCCATATGAATCTGTATCAGCTGAGCACCTGACTTGTGGAGATCAGCTCTTTATTTTAAAAAGTATAGTTTTTTATATTTCAAAAGAAAAAAGCTCTTGGATTATTTCTTAGAATTTTGGGAAAAACCTTTCAAAACTGGGATAAATGTCCACTTTTTCTAACTTCAATGTGGTGGTTTTTTCCCATGCTAAATCCAGAAATGGACTATTTCTGATGACACACTCACCATTTAGTACTCACATCCGAGCAATCAGAATGTCTCAAGTCACAAGCCTTTACTCCATCCCAGCTCAATCAAAAATTCCTGAGGACAGGTCTAGTGCTTTGACCACAACACCTACTGGACCCTCCACGGTTCATGTTGATTTTTAAGTGACAAATGCATGATGTTGTGTGAAGAATCAGTAGTCAGTGGAAAGGTTTACACAATTTGAAGGGGCTGAAAGATAGAATTTCCATGGCACAGCTTAGTGACACAACGAGGAGACTTCTGTGACTTAGACCACAGGGATGCAGTGGAACTGCAACATGTTTTAGTGCGAGAAGGAAAAGATTAAAAGTGCAAAACTAGCAAGCACATGTGCAATTCCTAAGACTTCACAGACAAGGTCTGACAACCCCAAATGTAGTTTCCACAGGCAAGGATGATGAAGAACAAGATTGCTCAACACTTATGCAAGTGAATCCTTCCTACCTCCTGCTCTCTGAATCAGAACTTGTCTACTTAAGAAAAACACTGAGCCAGCTCAACTGATTTGCAAGCTAGTGTTGAAAGACTTACAGAAATTACCTGTGAGACCAGGAGGGCAGTAGGGAGGCAATTTTATCTTTCTCTTGGATGGTAACAAATAGAACTTCATGTCTTGTGTCCTTACCTTCTCCAATTTTCTTTCTTTTTTTTTTTCATTGTTGAGAAAAAATCACATCATGTTTGTTTATTCATTCATGGTTAAGGCAATAAATATTTCTTCCAAACACTTCGCTGCCCTAACTTAATTATACTGTAAGTATAATTAAACCACAGTAGTGTTGAGGATGTCTGTTCCTTGGATGCTCTGCCAGCACAGTAACCACCATATACCTTTTTCATTGTCTGGTAGGCTTCTTTGGCAGTCTTCACTGGAAGCTGTCAAAAAGGTATCTGTAAGTTGTTGCTAAATCTAAGTCAATTTAGAGCAGGAAATTAAATATTAATACTCTAACACATTATTCTTTTTTATTAGTAGTGTTTCTTCTTTTGTTTTGTTTTCTGGTAACATATTCAAAGGCCAGTAGCAGCCAATGAAGATGACCAATTACCCAGATCAGAGTTTTTCATACCTGCAGTCAGAGTTGATGCTAGTTGTGTGTATCAGCAACCATTTCTGAAATCTTAGATTTTGTAGGAAGAATACAGTGATAAATTTTTGAAATAGTGGTAATAGTGGGTAGTGCTTATCTAAAAGAAAGAACCTCAGCCTCACAGTAGGTCCCAAAGGTGGAACAAAGGTGGCTGGAGCTTTGCTATAGCATCACTGATCAGAAGAGAGCATAAAAGAAAATTTTAATGTCAGGTCTTAGACATCCTCTTGGAGCCATAGGAGATGACAATGTGGCTACATTTCTTCTCCTGCTTTTTCTGCAGCCCACTCTCCCACTCTCTCTTGGGAGGTGCTAAGTTCTAGATGGCAGACTCCAGACTTCACCCTGTGTTGTGAAATACTGAAATGCCTCAGCTACCAGCACTCAGTTGTCTGTCGTCAGCTTACTCACAGTGACATAGCCCATGTCTCCTACCAGCCCCAAACATGGTGACAGAATGTCACTAAACATGCGGACAGGATGGAGTCCTACAGAGATCCTGCTTAAAGAGTTGAAGATAGGACCTGTAAAAACTCCCAAGAGGAGTAAGTGCTGATGAGTGCCACCTTGTGTCTTTGCAACAGAAAAAACAAGAAACAATGCCTAGAACTGCAGTAACTGGTCATCAGCACCTCATGGGTATATGTCACTAAGTTACCCCATGAATCTCAGAATACCTGTTGGTTAGATCCTCTTTTTTTGGTTGTTGTTGTTTTTTTTTTTGTTCCCCTTGAGATCCTGCTCTCTTGTTTTATACGCATCAGTCGGATACTGTTGTGTCCTTGGACTTCTAGCCATAAGTCATCACCTAAATGCAGGTAGCACTATAAAACAGACCACGGTCCAGTTCTCTTCCTGCAACACCATTTTTAGCTGTGTTTCAGCAGCCTGGTGGTGTTTGGCTCTTCCCTTTTGATTCTGCTGCTGTGCTGGTATCCACAGAGCCCATTTGGACTTCTGCAGCTGCCACTGGAAGTAATCACTTCCCTGTTACTCCCTGCAGTGGAAAACAGCCTCAACCTGCCTGCTCCAGCCTGACACTGGAGTGGGCGCTCATGCAGCTAAAACATTGGTGCAGCTCTACTCTAGGCCATATTCCCATATCTGCCCGTACTGAAACACAGAATGCTTTGGGTTGGAAGGGACATTAAAGATCATCTCGTTCCAGCCCCACTGCCATGGGCAGGGACGCCTTCCATTAGACCAGGTTACTGAGAGCCCCATCCAGCCTGGCCTTGAGTTCTTCCAGGGATGGAATGGAAGTACTTGCCTCAGTACGACTAAACTCCTGTTTTTCTCCAATCACTCTGATCAAGACAGATGATGAAATCAAAGTTTTTGCTCCCTTGTTGGCAATTTTTTCCCCACATATTGCAAAGCTGCATGTGAAATTTCCTTTTATCGTCCATTGCTTGTAGGAAGAGCTTTTGGCAAGTAGGAGTAAAAGATATTTTGAAAGTACTGTACCTGTCTATTTGTGGAATTACTATGAATTAACTCTTTAAGAGTCTGAATGTGTTGGAATTTTAATCCCCAAAACAGGTCTGCAGATGCTGTGTGAATCAATTAAAAATTCAGATTTTAGAAGAGGGGTAAAAAAGAAGATAGACTTATTCTAGTGAGGCAAACAGGGAAAGAAATACATCCTCTTGTACTGCCTAGGTAAGATAGGCATCTTCATAGCTCGCACTTTACATTTCAATAACATTTCAGTAACTGAAATGAAGTATCTGAAAGACTTAAGTCCTTGTGACTGTATTTACAAAACACACTCCTTTTCTAATGCTTACCTTACAATAGTATTGGTCTACTAAAAATACACTGATTTCTTCCTGAAGTTAATGCAGTTCCTCTGATGTCCCCAAAAATGAAATTAAAAAAAAAAAAAAAGTCAGAAGAAAAAGTGATAATCAGGACATCTGGCTTCTGTGCTGCAGTTTACAAAAGTGAGAGTTCAGAGGAATGGTGATGCTGCTAAAAATCTTTCTACTCCCTTGGCTGTCTGAATCTTGAAATAAAAAAAGTAAAGGAAAAAATCCTCAACAGAACACTAGACCTTTAATTATAATCTAATCATCTTGATCACAGCAAAAAATATAACAAATATGAGGCAAGTATGAGTGTGAGAGTACAGGACAGAGAAAGGTTTAGGGCAAGGATCAGTGGAAAATCTTTAGAAATGATGTAAGAGAAAGCAAAGGCAGGGATTGGAGTTTGTAGCCTACAGCAGAGGCTATAAAAACTCTGAAAGAAAGCTGAACATTAGGGATAAGTTAGAGGGAAGAACATAGCAGGACCATTAAGGTTGGAATTGCTTGCATCCAATGCAAGGTAAGAGGAGTAAGGACAGAGATGGGTTTGGGATGTCGTATGTTTATGCTTCTACTCTGTTTACAGAAGCCCTTCTGAGCTTTCTTCCTCTTAATTTTTTTTTTTCAATTTGTTTTGTATTAACAGACATGCACAAGGTATAAAGATGCCCATGCCTGCTGGGAAAAGCACAGCTACTTTTTCCAGTTTGGGATTAAGATAATAAGGTGCCTATCACATAGTATTTTTTGTAACAAAACACAACTAATAATATTCAAGGGAAACTTATTTCTTTCAGTTAATCAGCCAACACTCAAACAAAAGGTGTTAGTGCATTTTACAACAGTGACTAGTTACTTTCATGCTCTTGCTGTGCTTTACAGTAAACTGCTGTCTGTTTATTTTTATGGGTTTTCCTTTGTATATGTTTCTGTCAAACAAGATGAAGAGCTATGGCAGAACGATTCTTTCACATTACTAAATATCTATGTGGTTGACAAGTTTGCTGCATGTAATATATTGTAAAACAGGAGATAAATTATTCAGGAAAAGTCCTTAATTTATGAATCTGCTAAAGAGTTTTATTATATCCCGTACTAGATACATGTTGATCCAGTTTCTGCTGCATTCCAGCAAAAATAGAATAACTGCAAAAACATTCCTACACTAACAGAGTAATTATCATTATCCAGTGATCTGACTACTTCAGTTTTGTACTATTGTAGATGAAGGCAGACTCTGATTCTGTGATAGTCATTGTGATTTCTCCATTCTGAGTTTGAAACTATTACAGTGGGTTTTTTTTTCCTCCCACACTGAAGTTGTACAAGTAAATACATGCAAATAACGTTTGGTTTAGATGTCCAGAGGCTACAGTTAAATTCAGAATACCCTACCTTTTGAAGCATAAGCACACAGTGCCTTTAGCTTTCCTTACTGAGTTATTCAGTTTGAAATTATTTCCCTCTCACAGGGATTGCACTGAAAGCTGAGGAGATGAGAGGACATTTTGTGCCCCTGCCCACTGATTCACTCAGGAAGCCCATTATTGCCTTTATCTGTCTCTCCTCACCCGTATTCAAAATGCAACTGAACCTACTTGCCTTGTAAAATACTGTGAACATCATGAGGAAAAACAGGCAAAAATTCCCAGCTCAAACCAAGCAGACCTATGGTGTAAATGATGGGAAAACTGCAAAATGTATCTGGTTGGACCAAGCATTCTTCAGCATTTGTAAATACCTACCACACTGATTTCAGCAGATGTGGACTTGAATGAATGACAAATGTGTGTCTTCTGGCTTCTTACACAGAGAATTAAAAAAATTGAACCATACAACAGTTGTAAGAGCTCTCTTGATATACCCTGGCAAAGTTTTGCAAGTGATTGCAGCTTTTCTTCTTAGTCAACTCAGAGAAACAGGTTACTCTCTAATTTTTATTTGCAATGCATCATCCTCGAGACTCTTCTTCTTCTTCAAGAAGAGTTTGTCCAGTAAATCAGCATGAGTGTT
The DNA here is from genome assembly GCA_013399855.1 of Oxyruncus cristatus. NCBI lineage: Eukaryota > Metazoa > Chordata > Aves > Passeriformes > Cotingidae > Oxyruncus > Oxyruncus cristatus. Next base: position 645,666 of record VXAY01007256.1, read on the forward strand.
TGAATTTCATTAAGAATTACAATGCCATTCTTTTCCCTTAAGAGCTTATCTTGAAGGCTATCTTTTTACCAGACATTAAGTAGTCTAACTTATTGTACTGAGAACATATTTTGCTAATGTACTCTCTATACCAGGTGCGAAGAACATCTTCCTATCACTTCAATACTATTAAGAAAGAAGATAATTTTTCTAATACAGAAAAACACAGTATTTCTTGGTTTTTATTGATAGAAAGGTTTCTTATTTTTGCTTTAAATGCTGAAGGTGGCACTCTAACAATGAATAGTTTTTGGTTCTTGTGCTAAAGATGAAGGAAGAAAGCTGAATGTCAAGTTAGAAATGTTAAGAAAAGCTGGCATGTATAAATAGCGTAGGGTTGAAACTTTGTTGGCAATGAAGAATAGCCTAATTTGTTTTCCATTGTACATACCAGGAATACTGCAGCTCACTCAATTATCTTACTGAGGAAAGGTGCAAATAGGTTTTTCCCACTAAGAGGTATTTTCTTGCATTCTTCTTATTTAATAGTCCTCCAGCTTCTAAATGGGCTTTATCACTTCTGTTTGTGTCCTGCTTCATGGTCTCCTACTTTTATGGTATTTATGTGAATTTGGGGGTTTTACTGTCTAAAATCCGATGCTAGAAATTGATTTATTGTACGGTATATTCAGCTTAGAAAGATATCCAGCTTGCATCCTTCCTGCCCATTCTAAAGAAAAGTGTCCTCCTCTGCTCTGTGTGGCCATTTGGTTTCGTGCCCTTTATCCACAGGGAGAGATGAGTACCATGACTGACTGGTCTTCCACAAGTGTTTGCCCACCTTTGTCAATTAAATTTTGCTGAATCATGCCTGTGTCTGTTAAGCAAAGGTACCCTCATATGGCTCTATTTATTTAGACACTTCTTGAACTCCACATGGAAATTTAGAGGGACACCTTTCTATCCTTTCTCCACATGAGTCATGTGTGTGCTGCTCCCACAAGCATTGCACCTTGGGTAGGCAGGGTCAGTGCAGAGTCCAACCAAGCCCTGCAGGGAGTAAACCATGACTGAATCTGTTTCATCAGAGTACAAGTGGTAGGAACAATTGCGTGCTCGAGCATCCTCTGAGCAAAAGCACAGCTATCAAACAGGCAAAGGTGACTATAGTGATGATATGAAAACATGCCAGGACCCAACACTAGAAATCATGTTACAGGAAATGCAGTCATTAGTCATTGATTTTCATAGTCTTCATTTTAATCTTGAGTGCCTTCTTGAGAAACCTTGAAGGAACTTCAGTTTCAGAAAATGGAATGTCCTTAGCCTTGAAATAATGTGTGACCAAAAGTTTCGTTTGGGACACAAAAATACCTAGGCTTTACATCAAAATAACTAGTCATACACCTCTTGCATAAGTTTCTGAATTTTAAATTCTGTCTGGTTCCATCAGATGAATCCTACCTGCATCTATTTATCTACATAGTCAGGAAACTGAAATTGGAGGGAAATTACATTGTAGCAGTGTCTGTGCCATATAGCTAATAAAATATATGGCATTGTTTAAAAATCTACACCTACTCCAGGAACCACATTATTAATAACATGAAGGGCCTGACGCTGGCAGCTTACATTTCATTTTGCCATGCAAGTCCCATGCTTCAATGTCTTGCTTCAGTATCTTTTAGAAAGAGGTATGTGAGAAGTGCTTCATATCTCATCTGTGGAATGACAACAAAAACACCATTCTAACCTAGTTTTAGGCTCTGCTTTTTTTTCTTTTTTTTTTCTTTCTGAGGGTGGGGTTTGTTTTGATTTTTCTCCCTTTTCCTTGACATTTACATGACTATGAAATTGCATCTGAGATACACAGGGGGCCTTAGCAGTTTCTGAAATCACTAGGGCTGCTGATATGGGCACATTTTTGGCTTTGTGGTAATATATATGATCAGAGGATCCGCCCTACAACTTTTAAAAGTAATGCAAATTTGTCCCAGCACTAGCAGACTTATTCTTAGAGCTTTACACAAACCACATTTAAGCTGCTCTTTTGGTAAGATAATGATCCATCTTAATTTTTTTGGACAAGGTATATTCCAGTCAGTATGCACTCTGAGGCTAATGTGGCCAACGCTAGTATTCAGTGGTACATTGATTAAGATAGGTAGCAGCAGTTAATATTCTATTTTGTGGCACTAGAGCAGCATCAAAATACCCCAGTAACTGGCTTGCAGAAACAGCTGTGATTCCCCCAGCTGGATGGAATCTGCATGGCATGAGAGACTTGCATGACCAACAGCTGATGGAGGCTTCCCAGAACTAGTCCTGCGTTCATATAAGAGAAGGACTGGAGGTCTAAGAGGCACTGCCAGGAGCTTCCCGGTGCCTGTGGGACAGTCATGCCTTGGCTCTTCATCAGGTCAGTTTAGGAATGCCCAGGACCAAACCTCAGGGGCTTCTGTGCTCAGCCACAAGGTGCTCATTGCAAGAGCAAGGTCCTCGTTTGTAGGTGAGCTTGGGCACATCCCATGTTGGTGCTGCAGCAACAAGCACAGCACAGTCATCAATATAGTGGCAGCTGAAATGAAAGATTACAGTGCAAGGCATGATGTCTTGCCTCAGTTCTCTTGCTAACAGGCCAGTAAGAAAAATAAGGCCCTTGTAATTTATGCTTGCAGAGTAATCTCCACAGTAATGTGAAATATGATAGTTCAAATGGGTAAGAACAATGATAGCTGTTACCATTTTTGACAGGCAATGGGTTTGGAGCTTGGTGATGAATTGCATTCTGTCTGCAGTTTGTTCATCCCACTTATCTTCAGGATGTCATTTCGGTTTTTGGGTTTTTTCTTTAAAAGAAAAACATCCATTAAGTCTTCTGGTTGGATGGTGGAGACTTAACAGTTTTTGTTTGGTAAAGTTTTTTGCTTTCTTGTGATCTGTTCTTGGAAACTGTCTCCCTACAGATTCCGAAGTAAAGGTTTTGTATGTTTATCCTGCTTTGATAAGGTAGAACAATGTTCTCTCTTTTATCTTTAATTTCATTTTTGTTGGACCTGCAATTAAGATACCTAATTATATGAGGAATTTTAGTTTTGACACATTTCAAGTTGAAGTATCACGAAAACACATAAATATGTCTGAATTTCAGACTTGCAATTATATTTAGAGAAGGGTAAACCATCTTTTAAGTCAGATAACACCAGATCCTGAGATAATAAAGACATGGCATTATACTACAGTCCCCTGACCTAGCTCTGTGAAACTGGTGGTGAAGAATTTTCTGGAAGGATGGAAATTCAGTACATATAGTAAGGGGCGTGTCTTGCAAAGGCTTGTCAGAACTTTGCTTGTTCTCCTTCAGTAACAAGTATTGTAAAGCCTCACTTAAGGTCTCTGTTGGAACGTGTCAAGGTAAAATATGGAGGGGGTGAAGCAGTAGCCAGTGCATGGCTGGGAAAGTCCCATTTCGGCAGGAGGGCTCTGCTTACCCAATTACAAGAGATGAGCTCAAGGAGAAAAACTAACAACTGCTCTTAACAGCTAAGGTCCTATGACATGGCTGAAGGTGGAAAGCTGAGTCCCCGACTTGGAGAAGAAAGTATGATTTTAATTATATTTACATAATCCTCATTGCACCATTAGTTTTGCAAATGTTTTTCTGAAACTGAACTGCTCCCCTACAACAACCCTGCTTCCTTCTCCTGCCATGGTCTTATTGCTGCATGAAAATCAATAAAACAGGGTCTTGCTGGACTGAAGTTTTGCTCCCTTTTCAGTCAGTGACACTTACTTTTAGCTGCTCCTTCCCATGGGAACTAGAGCCAAGCTTTAAGTCCTTACAATTTCCTCTGCTTCTAATTTCCCTGGCAGCAAGTTGTGACCAGTTAATCAAATGTCTTTTGTGTTGCAGGTGCCTTAGTGTTTATTTTGATTAGTGTACGAGTTGCTGTTTTTAGCTCTTTGGTCTTTGGGTTGAATGAATACCAGCACAGATCTTAAATCATAATAAACATGTGTTTTTAACCTTGCCATTTATTTTTACATCTCTATATCCAAATAATCAGGATGTGGTTACCTGTGAAGGTAGTAGACTGCTACTTCAAATTTCAATGCACACCCACATACAAAAATATACATTGTAGAGGATTACAGCTTTAGAAACACCCAGTCAGACCCTTGTGTTTATGTCAAGCATTGGCTGTTGCTATCAGACTGAGAAACAGTGGTACTGCCTGATTTTACTACTTCAACTTATCCTTTGATTCCAGTAAACTGTCTGCCTCACCCCTATAGAGTAATCATCAGCTTTCTTCCTAACTGCTGATCCCTCATGTACAACATTAAAATATATATATATATATAAAATATAGGGTAACCAAATAATAGAAGCATGTGTAAAATGGTTTGAAGAAGCTAAGCAAGAAACAGAATTTTGAGTTTGCTGCAAATGTTATATCTTTACTTTTTAAAACTGAACTCCAAATGCTTTTGAGACTTTACTCTTTTGTAATGTACTGGATAATTTTATTGCAGGATTCCCCTGGAAGTTGTGGCTACTCTTAGGTCATGTTAGAGGACTAGTGAAATGCAGCCTTGCTTTCAAAATGCTGGCTGGAGAGGTATGTGATTTCTGTCAGAGCTTTAAGCACCTCTCCAGCATGTGAGGACATCAGGCTCAACATGGTCAACCTACCAGGCAAAGTCTCCCTGCTTACAAGTGAGCATCTAGTTCACCCGGTTTTATCCCAAGTTTGCATTCATCACGGCTGCTGCTGCAAGGACTGCCCCACTGTGCAGAAAGGAGTCAAAAGATTTGCAGGTCTGTAAAGGAGCAGAAGAGGGAGCTGATTCTGCACAGAAAGGTGAAGAGCATTCAGCTGACACTCTCTGGTTGCTGGGGTTTATGCAGTGATTGTTGGATAAAACACATTAAAAGCCACAGGAGGAGAGTCTCCTTTTGTTTTTACTTCTTTAAGACCTTTGGAGCAAGATTCCTCAGGAAACATAGGTGTGGAGTCATTAACAGACTGTTCTCCTTTGCAGATGCTCCAGTTCCAGCTTGTGGTGGTGCATTTGGCCCTTGTGATTGCCCTGCTGTGGTGGCACTCTAGCTCAGTGCTCCTTGCAGAGGCAGCCCCGGAGGTAGGTGAATGTTTCTGCTGGTTGTCATGTAGCTGCTCTTCCTTGGGTGTTTTTGGCCACAGAGTGTATGAGACACCAAGGTATCCAAACGGTGTTGGACAATATTGATCTGCAAGGGCAGAGGAGGAGCCTGTTGAAGAGCGATGTAAATTGCATAGCTCTTGGAGGACAGACAGTATGAAGTCTCTTCCAAATTCTCACAACCTCTCCTCAAACACCATGGGATCTTCTGTGTGTTAAAACATTGCCCGGTGGATAGAGAACTTCCCGAAGAGGGGAAGGACGTGATGGCAGGGGGAAAGTAAACTCCTCCAACACTGAAGGGGAAGTGTAATTCTTCTGAAAGACAAATAATAGCATGAGAAGGCTGCAGCTTTCAGAAGCCTTAAGGAGATCCCTGAGAAGAGATCACCTGCACAAAAGTTACAAATTAAAGGAGACAGAATAGACCAGGAGGAGGAAGGCAAATCACTTGCCTGAGCTTGCGAAGGAAAGCAGCAGATGAAATGGGAGGGTTGTCTCATGTTTCATCCAAGATGATATGCAGGGGTTGCACCTGAAAATACTTCTACTGCATTCTCTATTTTTAGTCAACTTGACATATGCCAGATTTGGCAGGAAAGATATTTATGTAATGCCATAAAAAAAAAAAATTAAAGTATCTAAAAGTTTAATCAAAGTAGCACTCCTTGGCTGTAGGGTCTTTATATAGGTTTAAAAGTTAGGTGCATACTGAAGAACACTGCTGGATCCTTCTGCCTTGCTCTCTGACTTCACATAAGCATGTCCTATACAAAAGCACTGCAGCAGCTGCTGTTCTGGTGCCACAGAGACCCGGTATCCGGTGTATATCAGTGGTAGATTTTTGTGAAAAGAATGTGAGAACAGAACATCTTTGGAGGCTTCTTGATCTAGAGACTTGCACTGAACCAGGGCATGTTTTAGCTGCTGATGGACCAGTTTATCTTCAAAAGAGTTTAAAATCTCAGTATCTATGACGTCCTTTGGCAATGCATTCCCCTTCATCTACGGGATGTATTTAAAAAGTAACTCCTTACTTTTATTTTAAATCCACCATCTGGTGACTTTACTGGGTGGACTGAGGAGCTCTTTTTCTTGAGGAAAAAATTACCAGTCTTTATTCACCTCATTGCTGTTCATAACTTTATAAATCCACTGTATCTCTGCATCCCACTCTCACCTCTGCTTATCTGTGAAATTGTATTTGGTTCAGTGGTTCACCACAGGAAAACTGTTTTCTACTTCTGATTACTGTTTTAGCTATCTCTTTACTTCTTACAATTCTATTATATCTTTTTAAGACAAAGTAAGTAGGACTGGAAAGTACTCAAGAGCAGAGGCTATTTTTGACCTTCTAGTTTCAAGTGTTATTCTAGACAGTTATCTCCACTAACCGGAAGGGAGAGTTGAGTCTTTTTTAAAGGCATGATTTTGTTGCAAGCTTATATAAAAGTTTTATAACCCTGAAAGAAAACAGCAAGGATTGCTCTGTGTACTTGGGGCTCATAAAAAGTGGAGTCAGAGGACAATGTGAGATCCTTTGCAGAAGTATCAACAGTGCTACATCATTTGTGTGATCGTTGTGGTCATCCTCTCATATAAAGGTCACAGTTTTATACACTCCATCACTGCTTATGCCACCCGTCAAGTGGTGGGAAACATTCTGACCGCAGCTGTGGTGTGGACCACAGTAGACAGGCACATTGCATCATCCATGTGATGCCTTCCTGTACATTTTCACTAAAACCACTGTGTATGAATAAGAAAGATAGTGGTGTGCTTCTAAAGATAGAATAAAACCTGTTTCAAGGCATAAGTTATGATTTTTTTAATCTAATTCTGTGAAGATCAAGTGGAGCAAGAAGGCAAACATTTCATCTGAAGTGAGAATGATTTGAGCTTGCTTTTCCAGACTAGCTGCTGTACTGTATTTTTCTGTAACATGCAAAGCAAATATTTAACTTTGGTTTGTTTAATTTCTGTCTTGGTAGACCCCAATATTCTCAGCTATTCTGATAACAAAGTAGAGTTTGGTTTTGAAATGGTGTTAAGCCTAATGTCATAACTAAGGTTCAAACTTTTGTGTCCACTCAAGATACTGTTCTTTCCTTTCCTCATCCCCATATAGTGTTACTGCATAAATTCTTTAAATATCAGTGCTGAGCAAGTTTATTTCGGGATATGTTTTGCATAACTATTAATTAATTTGTCATATTTGGATGGAAAATTCTGTATAAGTTTTCATTACTACTTATTAGCATTCATTTAAAAAAACAAAAATCAGTTTCCTGAAAAGTGTCAGGATAGATGTTGGAGTTAGGTAATGGTAATTGCCTTTTTTGGAAGTATTAAATTACTCAGCTCATGCTATAAGTGATACTAATCACAGTGCTGAGATAGGGATAGTGAGATGGCCTGCAAAAATAGGCTTTGTGAAGAAATAAATTTTGATATTTCTTGGAATAATGATGAAAGCAAGTCCAATTCTATAAAAAAATAAATTTGCAGACTTTGATGGCAAAATCCTTTCAGTGGAAAATGGCCACATTTCACTGAAGGTCCCAATTTCAGTGTCCTGGTGGTTATGTATTTACAGGATTGCTGCTGTGACACTGGTTGAGACGTTTTTTCTGGAACCCAAACAGCCAGAAAACTTTATTGATTTCTTTTGCAGCCTTTGGAGTCTTCTGCTGCCCTGGGCATGGGAGCACCTCCCATTGCCAGTGAAGAGAAGTCAGTCACCAACCTGGAGGACAAACTGTTCCTTCTTGATGATGTGGTGTCTCTGGAGAATGAGGTGACTGAGACCAAGAAGAAAAGAAGCTTCCCAGGATTTGGCGCTCCAATTGACAGAATTTCCTCAACCTCTGTGGATGCTAAAAGCAAACAGAGGTAAATTCTTAGATGCTTTTACCAGTGATAAAGTTGGTAGAAGGCTGTTGGTAGGTGCTCTGGATACTGATGGGTTGGCTTTATCTACCAACAGGTTTGCTGGTCAGTTGTGAGGTGCCTCTGAGCAGGAAGCATTCTGGTTGCACTGTCCATAATGCTTCAGCTATGCTGTATAACATATGAACTAGTCTATTTGTCCCTACAGTACTGTACTCTTACCAGAGATCATTCACAAATATGTGATTTTTCACTACACAACTTTTCACTGATATGAACTAAACTTCAGTTTAAAACTACGTTTTTGATTGTGAGATTATTTAAAGCAAAAATACGCCTGAGTGGCAGGGCTGGGTACTCCTGAGGCTGGGGTGGAAAGAAGGTATGGTGGTGTGCCTGTTTTAAATAGCAGCATGAAGAACGTATCATGAAAATGGGCACAGACAGTAGAATGAGCTTCAAGACCTTGATCAGCTTTGGATAAGCAAGAGTTTAATCAATACACCAATACTTTCATGCCATGTGTTTGAAGATAAGCATGTTTATAACAGGGCTAAGCAATGATGCTCGACACAGCTGGGTAGAGACAGTGACTTTGGGGCAAAGCTCAAGGGGCTCTTCGCTGTATCTGAAAGAGCTTAGCTGTCTTGTTCTGTTCTTCTGGTAACTGTCTTCTTTTGGATGGAATCCCTAATGCCACAAAGTATTTAATAACATGCTTAAAGCTTAATCTGGAAATGGAAAGTATTCAAGAGAGCCAGTCAATACTACAAGTACTTTTTTCAAGCAAAGTTTTGCAATATTTTCTTGTTGTTTTTCCATTTATCCACCCAGTCTGCCACTACGACTGTATCTCTGCAGCCAAAAGTGATAAAATACGAAATTTTTAAAACCTTGAGTAGAACTATTCTGTTCCATATGTCTCTTCAAAAGATCAAAATCAGCTCACTATTTGTTTGCCTTTTAGCATGTTTTCCCTTTTCAGGGGAAGAAACAGAAGGTCATTTTTGAAGCTGCTGTACTTTTTTGCAAAGGTGTATGGTATTCCCAATTTGTCTCACAATTTTTGGTTGGAAATCTTCTGCAATACAAGGGGGAAAAACCCACAACAAACACACACAAAAAAAGGGACATTGTGGTGAAAATTGTCCAAGTTTTCTAGCAGCTTGTCTCTGAATAATGAGCTCATGTGAATGAGTGTCGCATTGCACAAAATTCCACCTTTTCCAGCATCAGCAGCACAGTTTGCAGTTTTGCATTGGGATTATCACCTTGGGGGAGCTGATTAGCTTTTAGTTTGGGGTTGAGTTATTTATTAGAACCATCTGAGCTGCCTTGATCACTGTATTGATGGTCTGATACTACCATCAGCATGGAACACGGATCAGGGGGGGTGCTATGAAACAGTAGTAAGGCTCTACCTTTTGATAGAAATGGGCAGAGGCTGCTGGACTCAGAGGGGTAAAACAGAGGACTGAGTACCCCATCACTGCTGCTCACCCAGAATAGAACAGCTCATTTCTATATGAGCTGAGGCAGTTATCATTAGAGACTGGGAAATTTCTTAGGGAAAGGTGATAAACAGATTGAGCCCCCTAAATCAACAGAGTCAGTGTGTGTAGTGCCTGGCACACAAGAGGAACTTTTGGAAAAGAGCAGATCAAATGCAAGTCCATTTAACAGATTGTTCTGGCACCCCCTGGTTACACGAGAGCCCAGATCCTGGTCTTGCACATCGACATAACGCTTTAAAAGCTTGGGAAAAGCATGCAGGAGGTGGAAATCTTCAGGAGACGTGAAAAGATCCATAGGCAGAGGGAGAGAAAGAGACTCCGGGAATCTTAGACAAGGCTGTTTTAAGGAGGAAACCTCACTTTGTCCCTAGTAAGTGCTGAAAGAGGGTGGTGAAAGGAAGTGGTTTGGAGGGTGGAGCGGTGGCTGTGCTGCTCTGACGCAGGCTGGCCACAAGAGGGGACGCTCCGCTGCGCGCTGCCTTTCTCGTAGGCATCACTTCACAGTTTCCTTATCTATTTAAGTACAGAGCATGACAGTGTTACAGCTAATGGTGCAGAAACACCACCCCCTCCTCACCCCCGCACTCCAATTCCAATGTGGGGAATTAATTCCCCTTTTTATCCAGGCAGTCTCAGTATGGGTCTGGCAGTCCAAGCCTCCCTCCTGCCCCCCCATAAATTTGTGCCTATACCGGGGGGGGAAAACAGTGTTATCCTTGAGGCAAGAAGCTGAGGATCAGCCAGCCCTTGGCTTCCTTTCCCTTTGTTTTCTCTGTGGCTTAGTGTAACAATGCTGGTTAAGCTGGTGCCTGAGGAAGGGACAGGGAGGGCCACACAAATGGCTCCCCTTCATTTGCCATGTTCTGTAGCTGCTCCAGTGTAACCAGTGTGGTACTCCATCAATTCCCATTTTGTGACCCCATCTGAAAAGCATCTAAAAAAGAGGCAGTGGGGCTGCAGATGCTGGAATGATGGGTCTGGGCTTTGGCCTATGCCTAAGAGTTATGAGGAAAGGAGCCTGCTTGAATAAGACCATGGACTGCACAATTCTGGGTGGGGTGTGTAGAGCTCCGAAGCCCCAGTGTGGGGGAGCATGGCACTGCTGACACAGAGTTAGACTTGAGAGCAGCAGAGTATGCTCTCCTGCTAGTTACGTTGCAGTTGGCAACTTACAGAACAAGTCCTTAACAAGGACTGATAAAGAATTAATCTTCCAGGGCTTCTCTTGGACCTGCATTTCACTGGCGGTATTTCTAAAGGAAAAGTTGATGTTATTTTCAGCTGCAGGAAATCTTGCCGTTTTCATAACTAATTAAAATAAAACTTCTGCTGGTGGAAAAAATGCTCCAAGATGCTGAATTAAGATGAGAAACCTTATTATTGTATATGAAAAGAACCATGAAAAATATTTCTGCATAGACATCCTTTCACACTTTCCTCATGCCCTCATTCATCAAATTGTCAGGAAACTTACCACAAGGAATTAAAAAAACGAACAAAACCTTCCCATTTTCAACCTCATCAAAGGATTGCTAGTATACAATTTTGATGAACAGTGCGTAGCCAGAGACACCATAAGAAAATCCTGCTGGGACTTTTTTAACTTGTCCCCTCTATTGCTGTGCAATACTTTCTATCTCCTTTCTTCAAAGATCCAGTCTAATGGGTCACCCGCAGTATATGATACTGTGCATGAAACAATTCCCCTTTCTAAAAGCAGTGTATTGCCTTTCATTTATGAATAGCAGTTAACCTGTGAAGTTATTTGTTTGCTGCCAAATAAAAAGAAGGACAGTGCATCAAAATCAGGCAGTCTGTAAAACAGCTGCAACTTCTGCCTAGTATTTTGTAAGACAAGTGCAGCGTCTTATTTTTAAACACATCTTTGGCTGCTTCTGCGTCACAGTTCCGTCTGAACAATAAGGTGTTAGTGGGATGAATGGAGGAATCAAACATGTAGTAACATTTTGATTATTCATAAGGTGTCTTTTCCCGTTTCTATCCTCTCCTTTTTTGCACTTTTTCCCCATGCAGGAAAGTGCTTGAACTGCCCAAGAGACGGTTTGGAGTTCCTCTTGACCGGATTGGAGTGAGCCGCCTCGGCAACAACAAGGGTTAGCAGTTCCTGCAAGTAAGCCAAAGTATTCCAGGTGTGGGCAGGCTCAGGAACCCCCCTGTTCTCAGTTACATGGAGGTACTCACGTCATACCAGTAGGCTCAGAAAGAGTGGCTTAGGAAATGTTGGCTTCTTATAACATGGAATGCCCTAATTTACCACTGAGTACGTCCCTACAAGAAAACAAGTATTCCTAATATTTTCATCTCTTCTAGACCACCTTACAGTCTGTTTTTCCAAGCTTTGCATTTCTGACATTGGAAAATGTAATGTTTACTGCTTTTTTTTTGCCTACAGGTACTTCTGTTCTTAGTGACTGATGGTGTATTGGAAACATTACAGAGATACGGAAGATGCATCACAGCATGTCTTGTCGTTGACTAATGATACAACACTCAAGGAACTGACCTCCTGCAAAACCTGTTTCACATTGCGTTTTACAAATGTTGCATTTACAGTAGTAACAAATTCAGTTCATCGGGTCAGAATGCTCTCACAGCTGTGCACAATGCCACTGATAGGAGGGAACAGAGAATATGTATATATTTTATTGCATGGCATTTATCTGTTAAACTTGCAGAGGTTTATTATCCTAGCTAGGACTGATAGATCTTTTGGATTGAAAATAAAATTTCCAGAGATGCCAACAGCAGTCCATGAAAAGCAGACAGTTTGCTTTGCACGTTTCTTTCAAGAGGGGAGTTGTTCGGTAGATGAAGGGAGGATTTAACAGTTATGGGACGAAGCTAGAATTTACTTGAACTGCTGTTTGAGAGAATGATGTCTTTTGCTTTTACTAGGAGTTAGTCTGAGTAAGAACTGTGACGAGGCCTTACTATTTGTCCTGATGTTTTGAGTAGTCTTTCTCTTATCTCTGCACCATATTTAGACATGTTTTCATCATATCGCAGATCCTGAAATGTGGCGAGACTTTTAGTTTCCTCCCCTAAGCTGATGGATACATTTCACTCCTCCCTATGCATAACATAGGATAGCGTCCAAATATGAAGTCATCTACTTCCTAGCCCATCTGCATCATATGCCTTATTTTAGCCTCTTGATGTGTGCACAGGGCATAATCAGACATCCAACTCTGAAAGTTCAAGTATTTCTCACTCTGGTAAAATGTAAACATATCCTCTCCATTTCAGATTAATACAGTTTATCTTAAATCCTGTTTCATGCTTTTCACTCCTTTCCAGATTATAAAATATAGCTGAGAAGAGCTGTTTGCTGATATCTCAATGCTCGGATTCCTAGCTGATATTTTCTAAACATCACATTCTCTGTCTTGGACTTTGGTCCATGTCAGCTAAATTCCTCAGATTGCTATTCTTGGGTATAAACCATCTTTAGCATTGCAAAAGAAGATCCATTGAGAAAGGGATTTTGCAGGATTAAGAAAAAAAGTTATTCTTGCCAAACACCCTGTGTTAGGCAGAGAATTAAGAGTTAATTTCCTAAATCTTTTATGAGGCACAAAGCACCTGGCCATCAGTCTGGTGCCTGGCCAGCCAGTCACCCCAGCCATTCAGTCCATGCTAGAAACAACTCTGCAAATGCAGTCCCAGGCAAGCCCAGAGCCTGTCCTCTGCAGTGTGCTGCCACCACCCATCCTGAGCCTGCCCTGAGGTTTAGGGAACATTTATCTTCTTGCACTGAGCTCATCCAAGACAGTCTGCAGATTATCTGCTTGCAAGGCAGCCATATGTAAGGGCAAGGTCAGATTGTGGAAGTGATGACCTGACCACCCAAACAGCTGTCAGTCAAAAGCAGCATGGACAGAGTCATTGCGTGACATATTTTGGGAGACTGAGAGCAGAGGAATCCAGTGCTAACACAGCAGCTTTTCAAAGACACTGGTGGGTCATAAAAGTATTTAACAGTTGGGAGGTATTAGCCTTAGGGCTTCCAAAAAAGAGGGAGTTTTAAACCCTGAAAGTTGTGTGCAGAAATGCCCTTCATCTAAAGGGTAATGTGAAAGCAAAGAAGGACAGAAGTGTCTGTGGTGGTGTTGGTGGAACCGGGAGCTGAAAACTTCAGTGCTGCTCCCACCTCACTATGTGGATTACTTGGGAGAAAGCAACAGTCTTTCCATTCCTCTGCCCCATCTACCACAGAGCACCCTGAGACCTCCTGTGGCTCAAAAGCATCTCTAAAATCCATAAATTGGTAAGCACTGTTTAAATATGATGATTCTGGAAGGCTGAGGACCACAATTTGTTTTTGTAGGCAACATTGGACGGCTTCAACCATAGTTCATAGCATGGAGATCAACAAATGTGAAATGAGGATATACTGGAGTATCCATTGCACGCTAGATTTGTCCTGTGCTGCCTGGATTTGCAAATCCATTCAGATGCCTGTGCAGATTTTCTTCTAATAAATCAACATGGTCGGCTAGAATGTCCAAGGGAAATCCCTTTAATTATTGCCTGTGGTTCATTAACTTTAGCAAGAGTGACTGCCCAAGCATGGGTATGAGCAGACACTATGTGGAGGTGACAGCTGAGGAAGAGAAGGGTTTCTGTTCTGTGTGTTTAGGGGAAAGGACATGACCCCCCCCAGTGACAGGTAGAGGGTAAGCCTAGGGGGAACATCACCACCTCTGCTTCTAATTAGTCAATTAATTGCATTCAACACATGCTCATCACTGCAGCAGAAGCAGCTCATGCAGCAGCACGGAGTGCCTGTGAGGAAACAGTTGGGTAGTTTGGCGCCATGAGCGCTGAAGTAACTGCATTGATGGGAGGTAGAACAAAATCACTGCTATACAGCAGGATGCATTGCACTCCAGGGAATTCCTGTGTCTAGGATCAGAGCAAGCTGTTAAACACCCACAGACACTGTATTCCTTTTCCTGGCTTGCTGATGAGTTGCCACACTGGGTCAGGAAGGCATGGCTACAGCAAGCAGGTGACAGATGGAGCTTGCTGTGCTGGCCTTTCATTGTACCGGGATTTCCTGCAAGCTGAAATCATCTGAGCTCAACACCGCCTTTGGGCACTCAGTGCAGCTCTTGGAACACACTTATCTTTTAGCTGGAGCACCAAACTCTTAAAGAAAGAGAGACCCTTCTCTTGTCCATAGCATATAATTTTTTCCTGGATTTGGTGCTGATGTGAGGGTATGTGAAAGTGTGCTCCCATGTTCCTTTTTGCTTGCACAAAAGCAACAGAAAATGGGAAATATGCTCTGAGTCACTACTAAGGAAATAACAAATAATTAATGGGAACAGGAAACTGTGTTTTGCAAGTCATTAGACTTCACTGATATAATGAAGCTGGTTTTATTCCACAGATGGTGGCTTTGGCCTGCAATAGGATGAATAGATCTCCTGTTAATGAAGTACGTGCAAGGTAGTGCTGTGGTAAGCGTGTTCTTCTTGCCAGAGCCCAAGGCAATGAGTGTAGGATGGTAATTACAACTTTGGGAGAGGTAACATTTTGAAGACTATGTAGTATGCAAGCTACAGTTAAATCACTCAAAAGAGCTGGAGAGAAAGTTCAGTGTTAGTTAAAACCATTCCACGTATTCACAGTGGCTATCAGTCCTGCTCTCATTTATACTGTTGGAAACCTCAAAGTTAACATCAGGATTTATTCTGAATTTACACTTGCAGGAATGAAGTCCTTTGTTTTTGCAGCTAAATGTGATAATGTGACTCGAGATTTATGTGTGTAGGAATCACTGATGGATTGTGATCTCTTCCTTTTGCTACTACCTGCACTGACCAGCCAGATGAGCCAAAAAAATCTCTGCTGAAAAACATCTCTTTGGGGTGAGTAGGTAGAAACCTGTGGTTCTGGTCTGGTCCTATAAGGGCAACATCCCACACATATCTATTAGGAAGACCCAACTCTCATTCCTGATCCTGATCAAAAGGAAGGGCCTGTCTCTCAGGCACCTTAAAACTCTAGGTGTTTAATGGTAGCCTTATTTCCATTGTAAACTTCACATAAACCATTAAGGTAACAAGAGCCTACATCAAGGGAAATGTGCTGCCCCTTGGGCCTCTGCAGGGGCTGAGAAAGCAAACACCACATGCTTCTGTGCAACAGAAAATCTTTATTGGAGTGATATCCAAAGGATCTAGATTTCTGTGCTTGCCCTCCCCTGTGCACACTGACAGGACACAGCAAGGAGCAGCTCTGGCTCAGCAAGCTGAGGCAGGCAGCCTGAGCCCTGAGCCCTGAGCCCTTCACATCACACCCATCCTGCCTTCCTGTCCCAACAGCGGCCATTAGGTCATCACAGACCTGTTCGTAGGAGGCAACAGGAAATGCAGACACCACCATGAGCAACATCTGCAGGGGTGAGCAGAGGCCCAAGCCCAGGGAAGCTGAGTTAGTGTTTGGTGCCTCAGGGGACCTGGTGAGAAGGGGGAGAGTGTACAGTGGCAAGAGCCTGAATGGCACACACAGGACAGCACAGAAAGTTGGGAAGCATCTTCCAAGTAGATGACCACGGTAGGTTAAACCTGGAAGGAAGGAACAGCAGAGAGTGGCAGTGGGCTACCAGCTGCTGTCACAGTCCCTGTTAGACTTGGCTGTGGTGTGGTCATGGAGGATGGCATCCATAGTAGCAGCACAATGAGAGAACAGAACAAACTCTTAACACATTAATACCCAGCAAGGCAGTTTGGGGAAGGGCTCATCTTCATCCTCCAGTCTGGACGAGCCTTCAGATGCAGTATTTCCAAAAGCAGGCTGGAAAGGGATGCAAGAGAAGGATGTTAGGGAATTTTTCCAGCTTCCCACTCTGGAAGAGGGTTTCAAAAGACCCATGTATTGAGAGAGTTGAGGTGTGAAGGCAGCGTGTGGTTTCTGGGCACATCGCAATTATCAGCTTTGACTTCATATAACAGTTTTAGAAGGTGTTTCCTTTAGCTGCTCATAGTGTAAACATGGGATCTAAATGTTGTTTCCATATTCCTTGATTTAAAAGGATTCCTTTTGCTCTACTTCAGCAATGTCAGGAACCAGCTTTTTATTTCTTGTCTACTGGCCGGCAGTTTTTCTGCCTCAGAGGTGTGTGCGGGGTTTTTCACCTGTGGCTGACTGGACGAGCAGGATACTGACTTGGAGAGACTGGATCTGATCCTTACTTATTTTTTTGAAAACCCAGTCACTATCACTCTGCTACTGACCATCCTCCAAACAACACTGATCTCTGTAGGATCTTCTAAGAAGACTAGCTTAGGGATGGATGCATATTTTGGCGTCAGAGAAAAAAAACAAAACACTGTATCACCGGCATGAATCCATGAATCCCATGTGGGTCTCCTATTATCAAGTATGAGAGGAGATTTCTACCTGGTTTTTGAAAGCAGGATCTTGGAAGGAAGCTTCTACTTAATCAGCAGTGCTCATGCTGAGACATGAGCTCCTCCCAGACTGGAAGGACTTTATATGAAGACAAAGATTCTCTGTTTTAATTTCTGTCAGAATCTGATTTAAACCTGGCAAGGGGAAGTAGTTTTATCTATGTTTAAAACTTCCAGGACTGGTGAGGGCATGAATTACATTAGCCAAATTAATGACAGCCTTCAGGGTTGCTTATAAATTGCATATTGCCTAAGGATCACCTAAGCACTTAAGCAAGCCTTGCACAAAGGAATTTTCTCTTGGCTGTCTGGCAGGTTGTCAGCTTCCACATGCACAAAGCATGTGGGCTAAGGGCAGAACTAGCTCTTTTGTTTTTAGGTCAGATCTGTCATCAGTGACTTCTGGTTCACAGCTGCTGCTGCTGCTGCTTTGTGGAGGACTCCACGGAAAGCCACTGTGAGCAGCATTGTCCCTGTGCTTGTCGGGGGCAGCCTCGCAGGAGCGCTGGTACAACAGGCTGCTGACCCTCTGGTTACGGACGGGACAGAGCTTGGGGACCAACTGGGAGACCTACCAGATCTTAGTTCCCTTCATTCTTGGTTGATTTCCGCATCCTTTTTTGCTGCTTTTCAGCAGCAGAAACAAGTGCTCCTTTTTTCTCTGTGGGGAGCCCCTGACCTTGGCAGAGGGGAACGCATGCAGTCCACACGTCTCATTATGCCTTCAGCACTAGCTTTGTGTCCAGAGCAAAGCGACGGGTGCACTGTGGGGACGTGTTCACACAGAACTCACCCCCTCCAGGGCAGGCACTCATTGCTCATATAACCCCATGTTCCTCTGTGAAAAGTGGGATGTGACACTGACTGCCTCCATGAAGTCCTGGTGTGCAGACCCAGTTGTATCTCGACAGCAGACAGGGTTGGGTACACAGTCACCAGCTGCTAAACCAGCCAGCCATTAACAAGAGAGGGCCAGGACTGCTGGATAAACTGCCAACCAGCTGTTTTTCAGCATATTTGGGGCATGTTTACTGTCACTGTCTTTGCAGCAGAAAGGAAGCCCTAGAGATGAGAGTGGACAGGATGGCTGCAAGGCTCTAATGCAAAACCTACCGCGTTTTTTGGGCTGGGATGCTGAGAGACTTTCCAAGGCATAGGCCACTTCTGACCCTTCCTCAGTCGAGAGCTGATCCTTCAACTTCTCCAGCTATTTAAACAGAAACACAGCAGTAAACAAAGGCCCCATTATGAGGAGCTCCACAGAGTGCTGGCAAGTGCAGGGCAAAGGAGATATGTGTAGACTGGCTGTAGCCCCTGTGGAGAGGAGGCTGTGTAGGATTTTGGACTAAGAGTCAAGACAGGGGTGAGGCAGGTCTCCAGGCATCCAGACACTGCAGCAGAGAGTATCACTCTTCCACTGCTCTGGATTGTCCCTCCTCTCTCTCCCTCACAGTTCTCGCTAGCTTTCCCTGGTTATAATGTGGGTAGTCCACAATATTTGTTCTTCATGCATAGCTACTATTTTCTAGCAGACTGTGAACATCTACAGCCATCATCCTGACTTCTGCTCTGGCAGAGTTTCCCCCAGAAAGTCAGAGTTTAACATCCCTCAGCACTGGAGCGAGGGGCTAGCATAGGAGCTGGCAGCCTCCCCTCTGGCATGATGCACTGTGATTTTTCAGTCTCAAGTGAAAAGCGCCATGTGGAACCTATTACGACCTCCAGGATCTATGCAAACAGCCTGGGAAGGGGAGAAAAAGCACTGCCACTGCTCATGCAGTTTGGGGAGTGGGAGCCGTGCCAAGATTGCTGCAGACCTTTCCCTGTTCCTGGGCGCTGTGTGTAGGATGGGGATGCTCTGTGTGTGTGTGCACTTTGATCAGCCCAGCAGGGTTCTGATGTTAGGTAGGGCCACATTTACTAGCAAAGAGTCCAGAAAAAAATTCTGGTTTAGGTGGGCAGTGGCTATCCCTCCAACTTCAACCAGTTACCTAATGCAGCCGGTTGATACAATGCCTAGGAAGAAACCATGGCCTCCTCTTCCCACTTGCTTTTCTTAAATGGAGATTTCCATTGGTGCTTACATTTTTCCTGGCTTGGCCTTTCCTGGCCTTTCACTGGTGACAGAGGCAGGAGCTGCCTCAGCTCTTATTGCACTCATCTATAGCCTTGCTCTCTTTCTTCCTTTTCCAGCTTGTGCAGCTGTTTAGCCCAGGTTCTGCTTTTATAGCCCAGGTTCTCCTTTTCTCTTTGTGCAATAAATGCTTACGTCGTATCATCAGGATGAAGGGCATCAGGATGCAAAGATGGAAGAATATGGCATAAAGACAGCTTAAACAATAGTTTAACTGTTCATACATGCATGCATCTATGTGTCTGTGCATTTGCTTTTCTCACCTGTTCAAGCTCTTCAAATTTCTTTGCCAACTCCCAGTCTGCAAGAGGGGAGAGAGTAATGTCAGTATCTGCATTGCTTCCTGAAGCTCAAATTAAAAACCTTTCCTCATTTGTCCTCTCCAGGGGTTGACAAGAAAAGACCTAGTTATCATTTAATTCCTACTAGTGATCTCCAAATGAATGACAGTAGAAACTGACAGAAAAGTAGGTCTTTTCTGCTGAATCCTACTGGACTCTATCCTAATTCTCCATTATGAGGGAGGCTGCTTTGCTGTTCATCAGGCCATAGGGGAATTGGCCCAATGAGGTCACTTACTGTGTGACACCAGCTCTGAACCTTCTTGCTGCTTTTTAATTTTATCCTGCTAACAGCAAACCTCTAATGCAGGCTTTTCTGCCAGTGGCCTTTACATGAAATTTCATGGCTTCCTTTAGGACTTGTTTATGCTCACATCACCCGTGCAGCCAGAAGTCAGAACACACAAAGGTAGCCGAACAGAACTTACTGCTTTATAAGTCAGCAAAGCTCTGGGCTAGCAGAGTGTCAGGAAAAGTCACATAGCAGGGAGTGCACAGATTCCACACCTCTAAATGTTGGGGGAGCACAAGGACCTGGGGGCCAGCTTCACAGGTCAGACTGAGAGATCTCAAGGCTAATCAGTACTGTACCACTGCCAAAAAACTATGCAAGTGGATGAATGAACTGCCCTGAGATATCCTGTTCAGAAGGGGGAGAGAATTAGGTGCCTAGAAATAGGATTGAAAACCTCCAGCTGAACTGGAAATGGCTTGGACTAACAATAGGGAAAGACGCAGGAATAGGGGATTTCAGTCTCGCTACTCTTGAGGACTGAGGTACCTTATTCCAGACTCAAACTGATGTCAAAACCACTGAATTTTTTAATAAGATACATGAGCTCAGTTAAAGCTGAGTGACTGGCTGCAGTAGTCCTCCTGCAAGGGGAACACAAAGTGATCAGCCAGTTTTAAGTGCTAGTTTGGGAAAAATGCACTAAAATAAGCAGAAGAGCCAGGAAAGAGCCAAAGAATATCTCTGCTGGGCCCCACAAGCAAGCCAAAAAACAGCCCTGGAGCTCCTCTTTTGTCTGCTCTTAATGTGGCACCAGGCATTGGTCTGGATTGTCAAGGGGATTTAGGACATAATTCCCCTTGATTTCAGATTTCAGATAAGACTTCAGCTCAGAGACACATTGCCAGACTTGTTTTGCTTTTTCTTTTTAGTGTTTGAAACTGAGCAGAAAGGTTACAAGAAAGAACTGACTGCTTTCTTGGTTTCTCCTTCAAGAAGGAAACCATTCTGTTGAAAAATCCAGAATATTTTCAGACAGATATTTAACTGCCAGTAAAAGCAGCAGTTCCTAAGCAAATCCATTACATCAAGACTCAGTCTGAGAGATGGGATGGGGATGCGGATGAGAGTCAGCAGATGTGGGCTCTGTTCCTGGCACTGTCAGCAATGACCTCGGTCAGATTCCTCCTAAGTATGTCTTTACATATCCATAAGGTAGAGAGACAGATCCTGGCATAACTATAAGTCAAAGTGCCACTTTAGAGATGTTGTTGCTGCTGTTGTTGTTATTATTAATATTATTATTATAGACATTTATACCTCTTTCAGAATTTCAAGTGCCTATTTTGGCTTGACTTTCTGCAAACTGTAAGTTTGGCCAATGACTGCTATGAATAGAACATGAACAGCGGTCGAAATTTGGAACAGATTATCTCAGGCAGGGAGAAGGAAGTTAATTTATGGATGAAGCCTTGAGAAACTGCCTGCTGTAAATCCTCTGTCTGTGCTCTGCTCAGAGATTCATTATATTCAATTGTCTGGCATAAAATGCAGCTTTTCCTCCAGGAGTAATAAGTGCAATAATCCATAAACCTATCTTAAAAATGTTATTTCTTGAATGCATCCTCTTTGCAAGAAGATGCCTTTGTTAGTATAAGGACTTGATTTATTTGTGTTTATTTATTTATCCCAGGCTTGTTTAACCACTGCCTTGCTGCATTAACAAGCATCTGGGGAAGAGCACTGAGTGAATTTGATGTATGGATTTTCATAACAAAATTTTTACTGGGCCCTGCTCTCAGCTGTTTTCACAGGAAAGGGCAGCTTCCTGCTCTGAGACCACCACGTACAGCTCCAACCCTCCCCTGGGTGCAGTGGCCGTGGGAATAGCTGACCCCTGTAATCCATTTGATGCCCAATGTCAGGGAAAGCCCAAGTTTCTCTTCAGCAGGTTTGAGTTTAGCCACATGGTGGCTTTAAATTTGGTGTCTGTTTACAGAGCACAAACAGAAAAACTTCCCCATGGCCTGTCTTTAGTGTCTCCACTGTGTGGGAAAAGCCCCTTGTCTCAACCTCTTCCAGCAGTAGCAGGGGCTCAGGCCCAGGCAGGAGCTCCCACTGCCCTTGTCCCAGACTACAGCTGACCCTAAGGGATCTCACCTACACAATCTCTGCAAAGTTTTGGTGCCACCCCACTGCCTCATATGCTCATAACATGCTGCTGGTTTCAGCAAGATACTGAGCTGTCTCTCAGAAGCCCATGGGGCTGTGTGGGGTGTGGGTGGAGAGGTGACTCCCAAAGCTGGCCTGTTGCCCAGGCATTGAACACAATGTCTCAGGGATATCACAGGCACAGGGACTCAGCAGAATCTCTTCTTGTTATTACTTATGTACACGCACATGCTCCCTTGCCAGCACAATGTTGAGTGTCTGAGGATCTAGGGTATGTGTTTTTTGGCATTGCAAAAGCAGGTGCAGGAGCCCCATGATGGAGAACATCTGACATGTAGGAGCCATACCAGGTGCTTCTGCTTTCTGAGCAGCTGGTATTTCTGAGGAACCCAAGAATCAGGTTTCTTGCATTCATGCACACACGGATTCAAAAAGTGGAGATCTCCCATCCCCTTTGCTTACCAATATTTTCTGGCCTCCGCCATGCGAATTTCTTGTTAAGAAGCAGATTCAGCAGTGTGTCCTCGTGATTTGTGTCTTCTCTCTCTGGAAGCACTCGGTTCTCTGCAGCACATAAAACACATCTCTCTCACTCTCATGAAATTAAGAATCAATTAATCAATTGATTCAATTAATCTCTTAATCACATTAAGCAGGGTAAGAAGTGGAAGGAAAATGTCTCCTGTCAGCACTCATGAGGGTAGAAGGAGCTCAGGGGAAAAGGAAGGTGTGTGAGCACAGAATAAAATGTCCAGGCAGTGAGGGCTGTGCAGTGAAAGGGTGTGGGATGTGGAGCCCTCCCTTCCAGCCCTGGGCTGCTGGCCAGTTTCTGTGCAGCTTCAGCAGCATGGCTGGCTGCAGAGAGCTGGAGACATCACCTTCATTTAGACAGTCCCAACCTCTTCTGCAAGGCCAGTGCAGTGGATGCCTCTGCAAAGCCAGACAAGCAACCCACAAGATCCTCTCGTCTCAAAACTGCAGGTATTCCCCCCACTCACACCACGCACCTTCCCAGGGCTGATAGAGGTGGGAACTCACTCCTCATGAGGCTGATGTGTGGGTACCACAGCTGAAAAGCCCTGAAGCCCCACAGCCCATTCTTGCGTTCACTCAGCCTGGGGGCTGCTCTGTCTGACTGCCAAAAGTACTGCAGGATTCTTCATGAACCAAGTGTGGAGGAGCTTAAAGCAAGATCATGCAGAATTTTTCTGTTTTCCAGGAAAAACTTCCCCAAGCTGCTGTTCTAAAGCAATTTGGACATCTCTAGGAGGCCCCTTTAGGGAGCTTTCTCAGTGGTTTTACTTTAGTGGTTGTGGCTATGCCCTCAAATGAATGGTTGTGAAGGTCAAGGGTTTGGCAGAAACCAACAGACACAGGATGGGACTAATCAGTGCCCTGAAGAGACCCTACCAGCTCTGCTCAACAGATTTCCCGAGTCATCTGAGACTAAAATATTGCACTCATTTTTTGATAATGACAGAATAAGAGCCAGACATTATAGGTAGAGTGGCCATTCCACAAAATCTTTGGTCTGAACACCCCTGCTCCACACCCAGACCCTACAAAGCTCTAGAAGATGCCTACAGAATCAATGGAAAATACTAAGAAATTATACAGAAAGGCTTATTTTCTCTTCTTCCAGGATCTTTAGGACTTCATCTGAATGGCTTCAGGGAGGTAAGAAAGGAGAAAACAGTCTCAAATAGCCATCAGCCCTACAGAGCTCCGAGGGGATGAATGTAATTAT
The DNA here is from genome assembly GCA_013399855.1 of Oxyruncus cristatus. Lineage (NCBI taxonomy): Eukaryota > Metazoa > Chordata > Aves > Passeriformes > Cotingidae > Oxyruncus > Oxyruncus cristatus. The sequence goes on from VXAY01007256.1 coordinate 669,282, forward strand.
TATTGATACACCTGAGGCAAAACATTACACCAGGTGAGCCCAAAGGATGCTCAAGAGTATATGGGACCCAGCTCTGTTAGCTGAAGTCACATAAATCTGCAGAAGCAGAGAGTTGCTGGACAAAGGGATGCTCCAAGTATTTGGCCAGACTCAACCCTGCCTCACACTGCGGCTGAAGCCTCTCGTTCTGATTGTGATCTCTAGAAATAAACCCAAGGGAGTGAGCAAAGCTACATGCTGTGTAAAACTTGCAGTTAGCATGGAGTGCTATAAACCTTGTTCCTAAGTCTGAAAGACAGTTATAATTTTAAAATACCTACTTTTACTTGCTCAGGGGATTTGCTACAGGAAAAAAAAACACCCTATAAACACTCTAGTAAAAGATAAACACAAGCAGTATTTAGATAGCTTGGCCTTGGGAATATTTTGGTTGTCATTACAAAAATAAATAGGTGATATAAGATGAAAAAACATTTGAAAAGCGACGCTATTTTCAAGGCTATATTTAGCTGCTCATTCTTTTTTCCACTGCCAAGTCTCTTTAAGAAAGAACATTAATGATTGATGTTTCCCTGCAGTTTAAGTTCAAGCTAAGACTAATTTAAATTATGGGAGAAGAACATATAAAAAGAAGTTCTGTGAAGAAAAAAAAAGTTCAGCAGCACCCTACTACTGACATTTATGAGCTGTCAAATCTCATATGGTACATACTGGAATTGCTACTCTCTGATATTTCAATGTTTTTCTTTGGAGATTTTTTTTACGGGAGAGAAAGAGCTACCCTTACCAGATTTCACCAGATCTGATATTTTCACTCATTAGCAGAATGTGTCATGCAACCAGCTGCAGATTAGAAGAGCAGCTTTAGCTCGTGCTGATATGAACAAGTCTCTCGGTAGCACCCATGTTAATTGATTGTTTAGTACAGCCCGAGGTTCATTTTGTTTCCTTTCCCGGATAAGCGAGCGTTGCATTGGCCATGGCAAGCAGCAAAGCAAAAGCATAACCACCTACCTGTGTACCTGTAGCCTGTATTCCAGCTTACCTTGTAGTAAAAAAGGTTCTGCATGTGTGGATGGGACACACACAGTCATGGTCAGGATGGTTAGCACTCCAAGACGCAGCTGGACAGACCACATCTTCTCCACGTTCCCACCGCCCAGAAGCATTCTTCCTTCAGGCACGGTGGAGGACTTCAATGCAACCCAGCGCCAGATGAGCTCACTTTTAAGAGGCAGTGGATGTGCCGTGATTGCAAATGGCCTTTGGAGGAGGGGAGAAAAATATCTCTTGAGATATAATTCAACCTGTCAATATGATTCACTCCTTTGGGAGTGGACAGAACAACCCAGTAACATATGTCAGATGGAACCTGTTCAATATATCTCATATCAGACTGATCTAATGAATTCTGATGTTCCCACAGGCGTGCACTCTTCACGCACGTTGATATACATTCCATACATACGTACATTAAAAATATTTTTTCAGGGCTGCAGCTTTAATGGAGTTCAGACATGAGGACTCCCACGTTAGCAAGGAAGATTTGTCTAATGTACAAGTTGCCGTATTTTCCCAGTTTGGACAGAATCAGGCTAATGGGGTTTTGTAATTTATCATCTCACTTCCTAGCTCCTATATTAATTAATGTGAGATATAATGAGTGCTGAAGTGGTGGGAAACAGAGGGGTAGAGCTCTTTTCATTTAACTGATTGGAGGATGTTGAGTGTGTCTTGCTCACTGTGACTTATGGCTTTGTCAACAGGAAAGGCATCACACCCTATTTTGGGATTATTTTGAGTGGGGGAGTGTAGATTTGGCAGTGATATGGAATACGTCAAGGATGGGCAAGTGTCTTCATTTTTTTTCTTGGGGGAAAAAAAAGAAGTGGAAGGTCAGATGCTGGTTCTGGCTACACAGCCTTATTTTATAATTTTAGAACAAAGTATAGAGGCACATTGTACGTACTCCCTGTCTTCTCAGGTCAGGACTACATTTTAGTTTGACTTCTGTTTGTTGCTTATCCATCACTATTGATCAGGGACCTGCTACTACTTTTCTAGAACCACCTTACCAAGAAAAAAGTTGTAATAGTAACAGCACTACATTTTGTTCTTCACTTACTGCTTTTCATGCAGAACTGAATCATCTGTACTTGCCGTGGTTTAACCCCAGCCAGCAACTAAGCACAACACAGCCGCCGGCTCACTCCCCCCGTGGTGGGATGGGGGAGAGGATCAGGCCAAGCTCTGACTTGTACATACACTCCTAGTGACTCACTGTGTGTGCTTTTTTGACACCACGTCATGCCAGATTACCCAACATAGCTTCGTCTGATGGTACCTGCACTTCATCTTAGTATCATTTCCATGTTTGGGCTTCTGGCTTCTGGCCCCCTGCTCTCCCTACAAGTTGCTCTGGGCCTCGGGTAGGTACAGAATGACTAACCTTTTAATAACCTTTGTAATATTTTATTATTTGATATATTATTAATAAAAATATAGGGGGAGAGGCTTAGATTTTTTTGCCAGACATGAATAATGAATGTGATGCTTCTATTAATGAATACTTCTCTACTGAGAAAATATTCCAAAATTTTCCCTGTAGATATAATATGTACAAATAAACCAAACTTGTATTTTCCCTCAGACTTGTGTGAGACAATGATCAGCTAGCTGAAGTCCTTCTCTTCTTCACAAAGTTCTGTTTGGACTCAAGGACACCTATGTCCCACTAAGAACACTTTTCCAGCCACCTCTGTCTCCCTAAGTTGCCTGTTTCAAACTGGTCAGAGTTGAGTAGCCCCCATGGAGCAGAAACCATAACTTGATGAGCACCACCTTGCACAGGACTCCAGTGTGGACAGCAGTAGCTGTGACTCAAAACTAAATTCTTAAGGGAAGGTCAGGTCCATCTGAACTCGGTGATAAGTGGCTTTCCAGGTCCGTATCAGCTTTTCTCGAGATCTGCTGTGAAATCGACTTTGCCTTGATACAGACAGTGGGTTTTTCCAGTTTACGCAGAATCCACAGATCTCTGACTGTTTTTTCCTACCCTTGGCTATAAGATCTCACGGGCTATTGGCAGGCTCTTTCAGGAAGATGAGTTATTCCTGGGATTTCCTCTTTCACTGCAGAGAAACTTCATTTCTGGATCATTGCAATGTTCAGCCCCCAAAGAAACTCACGTATAGAGTGTGCCAGACCTTTCAAATGAGGGCTCTGGTGAAGGTGACGAACTGCCATGCTACATTTACATATGAGAAGGAAGATTACTGGATGCTGTGAGGAGTGGATGCTCTCATTGGATGGGTGGATAGATGTCTCATTGGATTGGTGGATAGATGTCTGGCGGCTGCTGCCAAGCACTGGTGGAATTTCTGCATTTTTTGAAGTTATGAGATGGTTGATTTGCAGTGTTGGGCTTCTCTAAGATTTCTACCTGGAAAATTCCACTGCCCATTTGTCCAGGTGCTGGAAATACTATTACATTTTGTTCTTATGTATTTTATTCTCAACAGGAAAATAACAGTCTCCATATTCTTCCTATTACTTCACTCAGTGATAATGTCTTCTACATGCTCTACTGAGTACTTTTGTCTGGAGTTCAAGGACAATGAGAACATGAAAATGTGAGCTCCATCTCTACCTCCCAAGGTCCTATTCCATTTTAGCCTCACCATGTAGAAGTTTCTCTTTCAACAGAGCTATGCAGACAAAGCCAACCAGTCCAGATGGCAGGAATGGAGAAAACTTTGCCCAGGCAGATGCCACCGAATTCAGGTGCACCAGCTCTGAGCGTGAGAGAGATGAATAAGTGTGTCAGGGCCCAGAGGGTGTTAATAGTCCTGAGCATCCTCAGCTGGGGCCTCACCACCCTCTCTGCCCATCAGCCCCATTTAAGCTCAGCTCTGGTCCACTTCTGCTTTTCCCTGAGCTGTGCTGGAGAAATGCTGGTTTGGGGCTCAGCTGTCTTTGCCTGCACGTGGTCCTTACTGATCTGGACGCAGACCTGCAAGTTGATTTCCTTGCTTGACCTCAGATATGTCCCATCTCAGTGGACTGTCTGGTGTTCACTGAGCTGTTTGTCCCTGACTGCTGTCATCAGGCATGATTTGGGTCAGCGTATTGATTTCCATCTTGACCCAGGATCTGGCTCACCATCATTGACTTCTCTGATCACTGGGGCTTTGACTGAATCTGGCTGCAGTCTCTGATCCTGCCCTTCTTGCTACTCTTGGGATAGGTCCCTGTCCTGCTGTCAGCACCACTGCACTTGGCTCCCTGTTCTCTAGGTAACAGCTTGCCCTCTGACATCATCTTCCTCAAAATGTTCAGCTTCTGTCTGTGCATAGTCTTCTCTGCCAGGTGGATCTTGGAGTGATGAAGACTTTCAGGTATGTTATATAATATCCCAGTTTCTCTGAGCTTTGCCACTAGCTCTAATGAAACTAGGGCTGTCTCTGGAAGAGATGCAGTTCCCAAATAACCTAACCCAAGTTTAAACCCACTGTTTCAGAGCAAGCCTCAGACAGGTGGTAATTCAGTGTGGGTTTTGAATGACTTTTAAGATGTAGGAGGCAGTGCTGAGCTGCTGAAAACAGAAAAGAAAAAGGCTATTTTACAGAGCTAGCTTTGAGTGGCAGGTTTCCAGACCACTTTGTATGCTGTACATTTTGGGGTTTGGAGAGAGCCTCCTGAGGGCACATAAAAACACCACATGCATCATGTATTCCAGGTGAGCCTCATCAGCATCCACAGGCTTTGTCGTGGTCATATGGTCTCCACTTAACCATAGCTTGTTTTGTCCCAAAGCAAACAACCTGCTGAGGAAGAGCCTGTCAGCGAAGTGTCTTTACTTAAGATTGGTGCCAAGGTTGAGTAACAGTTCATATGTGCTTCTCCCAAAGATGGGACTTGTCTGTAACTAGTTAGTCTCAGGTGGTAGAGACAGGGTTTCATACTGGGTGGAACATATAGGGAGATTTCATGCATCACTGTTTTCTTGCCTAGAATGTTCCTAATAATAAGATGAGGGTGGGGAATTGGAAATGGGGAGTGGACCTGCCCTATAGAGGGAAAGACAGAATGGGGGCTTGCAAGTGCCATCAAATCAGGGAGAAGTTGGTGAGCTTTTTAGCTGGCAAGAAAAGGGAGCTGCACGCACAGCAGGAGTGAAGTGATCTTCCTACACAATGTCAGAAAGGCAGGAGACATCTTGCTCCCCATCCTGGGCAGTGACTTAGTGTACCCCCCTGTCCCACCACATGCCTCTATCACCTCTATTTACATTTGCAACAAGCTCTTTCCATCTTCTGTGCCAAGTCCTTTCTCTCTTCCATAGTGTCTGCCTTCCTTGCTTGTATCACCATTGTAGACTTTTCCCCATTTGTCTCTTCTGTCTATATTCCTATTGCATCTCTCTGCTCATCTGAGTCTCCAACTGTGCTTCACCTGGTAGGAACCAGAGGAGGAGGTATGCCTGTCCTCTTCACCTTTCATCCCTTATATATTTAATGTCTGATTTCTCCTCTGCCTGAGTCACCTCTACCCTGGGGCAAACTTGAGAGAACAAAGCCCACTCCAGTCTGGTATTTAAAGCACCACTGGCAGGTGCTGAGATACTCTGCTGATGTGTGGTATGAAGTCCCTGACAGGGCAACCTGACTACAGAAAAGAATTAAAATATTGTGCTCATAAGCCAGGAGAGTAGTCCCCCTCACAGCTCCCTGAAAGGAGGGAGTGCATAACAGGGAGGGAGATGTTGTTATAAAATGAGATTCTCTGTTCCTTAGGGGACTGTTAAAACCAGTCAATATTTATGAAGCTTTTAGTCTGACTCATACAATTTGTTCCCCCTTCTACGTGCTTGTCTTTGGGACTCGGCTGTTGCTTGGCCTGTTACTGACATAAAATTATATGCTGTGGTTTAACTGTGTCTTTGCTTACAGAAAGAAAAGGGAAAGGTCCAAGACAGATTGTAGAGCAGCTCTAGCTGCCACCTAACTTCAGGCAACCAAGGGCCACAAAAAGGGAAGCATCACCAGCTCCTATCGGATGGGCATTCTACCACAGAGAACCAGTTCCTCAAGGTTAAGGCAGTGGAGGATAAGAAGTGCAGCTGGGCTGCCTTGCCTGGCTTTCAAATCCGCGTTGGGGTCTATCAGGAAACCACCCAACTTCTCAGAGAGCATGTCAGCTCCAAATATCTTCCTGGAGTGAGGGACTGAAAGAGTAAATCCGGAATGTAAAGGCGTTGGATGTGGGAAGAGGCAGCCTGTGGAGAAAAAGTAGGGAGCAGAGGAAGTTGTACCATTCTCACCTCTGCCTCTTAATCCTGAGCTGAAGTGCCTCCTCCAGATTCAGCATCCTGTCCCTACTGAGTGGGGTTACTTGGCTGAGGTTCCTGGTGAGGAGAGGAAGGCAATATAGAAACCTTTTCTGCTCTGAAATGTGCCATGACCTGTTGGTCTCAAAGACATTTCCAGTGATGCTCCTGAATGGTAAATATTGGTGTGGGTATGTAAGGACTAACCTGACCCCCATGCCATGACTGTCCTGAAGAGGTGGGGTCTGGAATGACCTGGTTATACCATCAGATTTACCCTGAGCTCAATACCCCTCTGTTCTGACTCACTTCCCGCAAGGCCTGAGTTCATCTGAGATGATGAATGTAGCTTGTGCATGTATTACTTCGAGTAACATGGCCAAAAAGACAAGGATGGGTAATTGCCTGCTAAAAATGCTGGTTGGGCACTTTTAAGGTTGTAGATGTCAATTCTATCTGGTAATAGTGCCAACTTTCACACTGTTGTTCCCCTTTCTCACTCTTCCTGCTCTCAGTTACCATCTGTTTTTTTGGCTTATTGAGAAATGTTGCCCATTTTTTCTGGAAAACTATCACTACAGGGAGGTTTAGAGGATACACAGATCTGTTGTGTTTTGGTGACACTTGTGCAGATAATCACAAACCTTGCCTTTTGGAGAGCCTGTCTTTTTACCTAGCTTTTCATTTCTACCCCGAGCTGCTGAGAATCAGTGACACTTCTGCACAGGCAAAAGGGTGTTTTGTTGAGTGAACACCACGGCTTTCTGAGTGCAGACTTGCATATACAAAACCATGACTTGAAACAAGGGCTCCAACTGAGGCTGTAGGACATATCCATCCCTTACCTTTTGGCCTGCTTACCACCTTGCAGCTTGGGAAATGAAGGTCAAACAAGTGATAACGCAAGAATTTTTTTTATTTAATTTTTTAAATTTTTTTTTAATCCAGAAAAGGATGAGCAGGTGCAATCATATGAGGTGATTTGTTTAGGTAGAGCTAGAAATTTTTCCAAATGGAATATAGCAAAATCACTGCTAGGCAAGAACTACAGTGACTTCAGGCACCATCAAACTCCCTCTGACAAAATCAGTGTGTTATGGTTTCATCCAGTTGGTAGTGACTGACCAGCTGAGAATGGCCCAGGTACTTCACCACTACCTGCTGTATTTGTTAGGATTCTTGTGGGCCTGCAGGCAGCTCCCTGTGGAGCACCAAGTGACTAACGTTATTCGGGTGGGTTCTGTTCTTCTGACATAAGAGGAAGGAAAGGAGAAGAATGAGGAAGAAAAAAGTAGGAAATGTACCACTTTTAGTATTACTTCTCTCTAAAGGAGACTTTTGGAATGCATACCTGACTTCAGATTGCAAAGGTTTACTCTCCAACTTGACAGTCAACAAAAGCCCTTGCTCTGTAAAGGCATGGCTTATGATTTTCTTAGTGGCCCTTGTTATGTTACATGTAAGCACAAGTTTAGTTTCCTCTTTGCTCATTCTTTGCAATCACACCATTCACTACCCCTGGTGAGCTTTATAATACCTTAATCCTTGCAGGTTTCTGCTCTCCTTGTTCTTCAGGAAGCCTGAATTCCCACAGGCACCATTCAGCTACCTACGGAAATTACACACCTGCTTCTTGGTGCTCTTTGCCAATGTTGTAATGTTTGCTTTCTCTCATCCACCCCTTCTGGCACAGGACTTCAAACCTCTCTTGAAGTGTCTTAGCTTAGAAATGCAGGGAGGTTAATGTCTGAAGTGTTATTCTTTTTCCCTTGTCTGTTTTTCCCCTGCACCCCTACATCACCTGCTTCCCTCCCAAAGAGGCCCTGCAGCATCCCTGCCCCAGGGTTGGGGCAAATCTTATTTGAGCCCCCAAACCTTGATTTTTTATTTATCACTAGGGAGAATAATGTGCTTGCATCCTTTAGGCTTTCCGGAGATAGAATGGAGTTCTGTGCTGGGTTTTATACAAGGAGTTTGACTTTGGAGAGAATAACAAAAGCCCATATCCCCAGGAAGGTCAGTCACGGCTGATCCAGTTTTGGACATGGGCTTTTGTGGCACCTGATGACAAGAGACACCTAGAACCATTTTTTCCCATCTTTTTGCATTGACCATTAATGGATGCACATGTTCCTGCCTGGGATTAATGGATGCACACGATCATTATCCTCTGTGTCTATTCCGGCAGCAGCCTCATCAGTTGGAAGTCAGCTTTGCCATCATTAAGGAAATTTTAACAAAGACTGTTCTGTTGAAAGTGAACATCTTGATGAGGCTTAATTTATTTCACGGTTGTTGTTATCCTGTTGACCTAAGATGACAGCAGGAGACTTGGAGAGGTGCCCAGTTTATTTAAGAAGCAAGAACAAAACTGTCTCTCCCTGCCCGGAGAAAGAGCTTAGCAGCATAAAGCACTCCTAACTCCTAGTCCCAATGCTCTGCCTGGCAGCTCCTGCTCCTCAAAGCTCACTGTGGCTTTTCTGAGGGACAATCCAGACTGCATTGCTTTTGTCTGTTTTTAACAGTTCCAGCCTCTACCTTGCACATTCTTTCAGGAGTGTTTTCAGTGCTGTGAAAGTGTTCTGTGATGCACCAGCATTACAATCTGGGTTTATTCCAGTTTGGGGGCAGGATCACATGCCTGGGTGCAGGTAGGGAAAGTGTTCAGTCCAGGAGCTCCCTGGTGTTTAATACCTGGGTGGTGGCACAGTCCCAGCCGCAGTGCCATCTCTGAGCCCCTGCCCACAGGTGTCTAGGGGAGCACACTCCTCACAGGTCATGGTGTGCCTGGTACATGGGGTCTGTCATGGAGAGTAGTTGCTGGAAAGCACAGAGCCAAACAAGGCATGCAGTGCAAGGACAAGGGTCCAGGGTTACAGGCTGCAGCAAGGACAAGTCCACCTGGATACGAAAAGAAAAATTACAATGAGAGGTGGTGTGATTTCTAGCCTTGGAGATTTTCAAAACTCAGCTAGGCAAGGCACTGAGTAACCTCATCAGATTTTGAAGCCAGTCATGCTTTGAATAGGGGGTAGGTTTAGAGCCATGAAAATTGTCTTCTAAGTGAAGTTACTTCATGAGAGAAGAGTTAAAGATGTGTGCTGTGCATTTCAGCTCAAATTCTGCATTTGTCATGGAAAATGATATGGACTTACCTTACAACAGAAGCACCTGTGAGAATAAATACCTGCTTTTATAAAAGATTGAAGAGTCATTGTCTTCTCACCTTAAATAAAAGAAAGCAGATGGTCTTCCCAGCTCTACCCACTGCAACATGTACCATTTTCCAAGCTGTACAATTTGCACAGGAAAAGCTGATGTCAATCCAGCAGAACAAACACCTTCCCTGCTTTTTGCCTAGAAGCAGCAGCTTATAGACACAACTGAGAGCTGGGAGGGTGATTTGAGATCAACCACAGTGAGGAGACCTTTGGGAGCATAAGATGTGATGCTGCTGCAGTACTAGCATTACATTAGTAACTTGTCCCCTGGTTTCTGTTTGATTCCATCTCACCCTCAGTCCTGCTGTGGTCATTTCTGGATCTTCTATAATCCTCAAGTGGGTCATGCCTTCTTCCAATCTCAGAGATTTCATTTCAGTACATCTCCCAAAAATCAAGCTAAGATGAGAGGGAAGTCTGATGTCTAGAAGGCAGAGAAAATACTTGGGTGTGTAGCATGCTGCCTCAGGGAACAGTGTTGACAGTTGAACTTGTGTTACTCCTCCCAGAAGCCTGTTCCATCCTTTCTGTGCTCTGACAGCTAGAGATGTTTCCCTCATTTCCAGCACCAAGAACTTGACGTCACTTACGTTGACTCCCTGTTTTTTCCTTAGGTCCTTGCAGAGCTTACCATCCAACAGCTATGACTGAGCTTCAGCACATTGTGCAAGAACAAATACATTTGCACTATTAAGGGAGCTACAGGAAGGTATGAGGAGCCCATCATTTTTGTAGTAGAAACCTGAACTCAGGAACTACTCAGCTGTGACTCTGTGCATCAGGTACCAGATCTTGCTTTAGTGTAGCTACACACAGCCGGGAACACACCGTGCCCCACAACAGCAGCTAAAGTCACATCAGTCCAACATGGCATTTCTTGAATGCAGTGCAGATGATGACTAATTTATATTGCTGGTTTTGTCCCTAGACAGACAACTTAATACGATACAAATTCATTACTGAAGACTAAGGCAAAGAGCTCTGTGTGTGGAGTAAAGTGCACAGTCACTGAAATGGACAGCTTTAAAGATTTGTTCATAAATGTAGGGTCACAAAGGTGGCTCTGTTGCATTAAAGCTGCTGCATAAACATGAATGCTCCAGGATTTCAGCTTCTCTTGGTCTGATTTGAGTATTTTTTTTTTTCAGAGAGAAGTATTCAGGAGAGAAAGTCTGGAGAAAACCATATTCCAGATTTGGAAAGCTGTGACCTGTGTCAGATCAGTACATTCTGTGCCAATTCTCCTGTATATTCCTGGTTTCTTGGCCTTTTCTTTTGTCCTTATTTTTGTCCAATAATGAATCTTATTAAGTCTTCAAAAAGCTTGATTAGTTAAAGGTGAAAGATGTCCAGAGGAATACACTGAGTTTAGAAAAACTCTAAGTTAGGAGAAGCTAGAAATGGACTTGCAGACCCTTCCTTAGCACAGAGCCGGCTGTAACCACAGGGATTATTTGCAAGAAGTCCAGTTGTATTGCTTGTGTGAATGGCAGAGGGATTAGAGGGAGGAACACGGCAGAGCTGGGACTGTGACAGGAGATAATCTGTGTGAGCTGCCCCTTGGAGGGGCAAGACCCTGAGACTAATCCCCATCTGTGTAGCGTGGGTCATCCACGCGCCGTTCACCTCTCAGTAAGTGAGTAGCCTTCTAGGCAGAAGGCTCACCAGCTCTCAGTGTGTCAGCACACAAGGAGAGGTGTGCTAGGTGTGTGTATGTGAGAAGGGATGCTTCATAAGAGGAAAGTCCTGCTTACCAATCTGATTTCCTTTTATGACAGGGTAACCCACCTAGTTGATCAAGGGAAGCCAGTGGATGTAATTTTTTTGGATTTCAGTAAGGCTTTTGATACCGTCTCTCACCATATCCTTCTGGACAAACTGTCCAGCTCACAGCTGAATAAACACATCGTGCAGTGGGTGAGACTCAGGGGAGACCTCATTGCAGTTACAACTTCCTCATGAGGGGAAGAGGAGGGGCAGGCTCTGATCCCTTCTCTCTGTTGACCAGTGACAGGACCCAAGGGAATGGCCTGAAGTTGTGTCAGGGAAGGTTTAGGGTGGATATTAGAAAAAGGTTCTTCACTCAGAGGGTGGTTGGGCCCTGGAACAGGCTCCCCAGGGAAGTGGTCATAGCACCAAGCCAGACAGAGTTCAGGAAGTGTCTGGATAATACTCTTGGGCACATGGTATGACTCCTGTGGAGGGTCCTGAGCAGGGCCAGGAGCTGGACTCGATGATCCTTGTGGGTCCCTTCCAACTCGGCGTATTCTGTGATTCTGTAACTCAGTGACTTTCTCTGTGGAGAAGGCTGAGTGGTTGAAGGGAAGGTAAAGGCAGTCAGATTAAACACAGTCTATGCATACCTGCTTTCGAAGCATCATTTGAAAGGAACGGAACTAAGGACAGACAGTTCCTGAGTTTCAGAAAACAGGACTGGAAAATTCTGGAATAGTACAGGGCTAATCCTCTGGAAATATTTATTATTTTTTTAAAGTCAGTTTCTTTAATGGTTTTGCTTTTTAATAAAATTGAAATATTATTGCCATTGATGTCTTTTCCTGAGATCTGACATTCTTCTCTGTCTCACTCTCAACTCCCTTTGCAGTTACCCAGGGTACAGTTTCCTGGTGCCTGTTGGAGAGGTGGAGCAGGAAATGGGCTCAGCCCATGTATCCCCTTAGTCCCCGGTGGCACAGGGGCCACGGGCCATTAGAATAGGAGCTGGAGGCCACTCATTTCAAATGTGACAATACTGACCATCTTCTGCTTGCACAGTCCTCAGCTACTCAGTTATGACCAAAGCTCTGAACAGTTGGCATGGGTGACTGGTTTTGCTGAACACAGCCCAGAGAAGCTCAGACATCCCTAAACCCCAAATCCTCTTCCTCTTATCTCTTCTCCTTTGCCCCGGGACATCATCTCATGCTGTTCCTCTGCTGCTGGCAAACAAAGGTGCGCTGTGGCTGTGAGTCCTCCCCGTCTGTGCTGAAGGGTGGCACTAACCCACACGTGGCAGAGCACTTGTGGGGTTTAAAGGCCTCTCAAGGTGCAGCTTGATGAGGAATCTGTTGCTTGCACTGCCCTAATAGAGAGGTGTCCGTCCCAATATACAAAACGACCACCTCTCGCCCGAAAGACGAGGTGGAGGGGCCGTGACACCGCTCAACAGTTTCCTCTGAGACTCAACCGGGACACGTCTGCGTTTCCCGGCGGGACAGCAGGGAACAAAGGGGTGGGATGGCTTTGGGATGGTGGTGATGGGGCAGAGGCAGCCAGATCCGGCACGGGGGACCCGAGCTGTCCGAGCGGTCTGACGAACCCCCCCGACACTAGGAGGGGATCTCCAGACGCCTCCTCAAAGCAGCAAAAAGNCGGCCCGGCCGCGCCGGCTCCATCCGCTCGCAACTTGGCGGTGCGGGGCGCGGGGGCACCGCCGCGGCGCTGCCCTCGCCGGGCGGGGGCGAGGCCATGGCCGGCATCGGCATCGACCACTCCAAGCTGCCCGGCGTCAAGGAAGGTGCGGGTCACCCCGCGGGACACAGGGGCGCTGGACGGGACGGGGCGGTTTGGGGGAAATTGGGGCAAGAACTAAGGGAGAAACGTTTGGGTTTCGGTTTTTTTGTTTGTTTGGTTTTTTTTTCC
>VXAY01007256.1:684051-801479 GCA_013399855.1 Oxyruncus cristatus
AAAAAAAAAAAAAAAAATTTTTTAAACTTTTTTCCCTTGCCCCGGTTAATTTTTTTTTTTTTAATTTTTGGTGGTTTTTTTTTTTTTTTCCTAATTTCAATTCTTACAAAGAAGCAAGTGTGAATTTGATGATTCAGCTGGTCAAGAGTAGAAAACATATGTCTGTGCAGGCAGCTGGGTGTTCCTTTTGACCTCTTGTCATCCTTCAATGCTTCACTCAGTGCTACTTGAAGAAAAGCTTTAAGTTTTAGGGTTTAATGTTGCCCATATTAAGACATTAGCAAAGTTGTTATTGGTCATTTTAGTGTGGTCAACATCTCATCTTAAGGGTCTGTCCACACATGGTTACTCAAGAAAATGAATCCAATTAACCTTTCCTGTGGGTTGATTAAAGTGAATTAAATCCCTATGTAGATGCTCGTATTTAGAATTTAGGTAGCCTTGATTTGATTTGTCTTTATTAATTTTCAAAGTGAGCTAAGTGGACCGAGCTAAGGTCGCTTACATGCCGAATGGAAGTATATTTACAGGGTTACAATATAACTCAACCAGTGCACGTTAAATTTGCACCTATGGTAGAGCATGGATTAAGCTTCAGGAGTGTCCTGTTACAACGATTTGTCGTTACGTGATAGCAGTGGGATTCAAGTAGAATCCCAGAGAGGCTCGGGCGTGCAAAGTAGATGAGGTTTGAGCCATGTTCTGCAAAGTCTCAGGCATGTGTCACGCAGTTCAATGGCATCAGTTGTTTTTATTTTGGAAAGTGTTGAAACTGAGCTATGCTTTGGATTAGGTCTTTTCATGCTCTGTGTTAATGCCAACCAAGGAAAGAAATGCATCACCTTCCACACCTAGGGAAATATTTGTTGCTCCTGATAGAGAAATCACTCTTGATCCTTCTGGAAAAAAACATTCCCTTTCTTCGTTTGGGGTAAAGGTCAGCTTAGTCATTCATTAACAATTAAGAACATCGTTTCAGCTTGAGTACTTTGTTCTTTACCAGCTCTTCTTCTGGAGTGGAGGTATTGTGTCCAGGTTCTCCCTGTCTACAGGTAGCTGGGACTGCTGCAAGATAGCATCATCCTCCTCTTCTGGAGTGGTCTCAAAGAAAACTCCTCTAAAAAAGTGAGATCGTTTCAGTGCAACATAGTAGTGAAAATCTGATAGCTGTAGCTAGGTGCTGCAGGAAGTCTTGGGTCTCGTGTTTACTTTCCTATTTTATCTCTGAAAGCATTTATATCACCTGAAGGGCTGATACGGATGGCATTTTGCTGGTGAAAACTGCTTCAGCTTGTTCAGTTTATTTTGTGGACAGGGGTTTATGAGTGTAAAAACACTCTCAAAGCACATGTTTCCTACTATAAACTAGACCTTGCTGCTGCAGCCTGGTGTTACAGAACCATTTTTCCATGAGTGGTAGTGTGGACGTTCTGACCACTGTGGTCAGCAAACCTCTTGTAAGTTATTTGCTGAAGGTTTTGGTGTTAGTTGCAATCTGTGGCCTGAATTTCTCTGCCTGCATTTCTGCTCACCTCCTAAGTGTCTGTGACATATTTGCTTTTCACAAAGTAGCCTTTGCTGTTTGCTCTTTTGACCCGCCTCAGGAGATTGCTCATCTTTGTGTGTAGATCTTTTTTACCAAAGGTCTTATTTGTGAGCCTTTTGGTGATAAAAAAATTCCCAGAAACATTATTTTAATTATTTACTTCTAAAACAAATACAATAAGCTGTCTTGGACTCTGCTTGATCTCTGTCTCACGTTTCTTGTGATCTGATGCATTACTAGCAGCTAAATTTGGGAAGGGCTACACCCTCTTCTTAGCTGCTTGTTGTAAATGAGCTCTTGGACCTGAGTGGCATTCGTGGCTGCATGCAGGCAAGCAGAGATGCATGGGAGGCATTTCTGAGATCTTTTGGAGTTGTGCAAACCTTGGCCCCCTTTGGAGGATGAACCTGTGGTCCTGTCTGCTGTTGTTGCCTTTCCAAAGGGCTGAAGTGTGTGGCAATGGCTTTGTGAAGGAGATACCTGTCTGCTAGGACTGAGGCTTAGACCTTCATCTCTGAGAGCCATCAGTCGTTAGCAGCAGCCGGAAAACCCCAGGGTTGGGCATCCTTGCCTCGGGCTCCTAATCTTCCTGCCAGTTTGAATCCTTTGTGAGTGAAGAAATGGGAGAGGTGGGAGGGAGGACCTTGAACTCTGCCCCAGCAGTGTGAAGCTCTGGAAAATTTGCTCTGGAAATTTGCAGTGGCTAAAGTGTTTTTATTGAATTTTATTTTTAGTAGGGCTGTAAAGACATAAAAGGCAGTACATCTGTGCCAATCATTAGAACTGGCCCTGCCACGCTGCTGTGTGGAGCTCCAGCCTTGACACAGGCTGATTGTGGCACCTGGACTTGGAGAGACACGACAATAATGCTCGTACTATGGTTTCTACTCTTTGTTTTAAGCATCTGATTTGACTTTTGGGAGCTCCAGAGCTGTACATTCAAATGCAGTGCTTGTAATCTGCTGCCTGAGAGGCCAGTTTCCCAAACGTGGTAGTAAAAGATACAGCTCTAACTATGACCTTGGGGAAACAGGAAGGGTTGGAATATTTTCTGTCTTGGCAAGGCATTCTCCGGGGCAGGCAGCCTGGCTGGCTGTCTTTTGCCTTAGCATAAATTGAATAAAAGTTTGCTGTTAGCATCAATCTCTCTTCCTCCCAACTACAGACCTTCCCGCTGACCTCTGCAGCTTAACGTGACCTGTGCTGAGACTCCTGCAATAAAAACCTCCTGGCTGCTGACATTCTAAGTGACTGGGCAGGGGGATCAGTCCTCGAGTGCAATGCTTCAGGCTCTCATGGAACAGACTGAGCTTACTGGCTTGTGTTGGGGCCTTTGGTGCCTGTCGGTGCTCAGCAACACGACAGTGGACAAGAGAAATTTGATGTCTGTCAGAGGTGGAAGGGGGTTCAGGAAGTGTTGTTGATGGCTGGCACGGTGTCTCATGCGGGGGGGGGGGAATTCTGCTTAAGGGTTTTTCAGGGAATGGTTTTGAGGGATGGGCTGTCAGCTGTATTCATGTGAAGGAAGCGTTGGCCTTTAACTGGATTAGTATAATCAGGGCAACAATTTTGAGAGCAGCTGAGGGTCAACCAGGTCATTGTGAAGCCACCTGCCCCATGCCCTTTGGCTTCAGCTGGGATTTTTCCTTGCAGCATCATGATTTTCTGCTTTTGTGACTTCCTTGTAGAAGGGCTCTGAAAAATTCAGCCAAGCTGGATGGCTTGAGGGCAATGGGGAAGCGGAGAGTGATGGAACATAGATGCAGGTCACTGGTTTATGTCCACTCTTCTGGGTAATAGGAGGTCTATTCTTCCAGCATGCATGAATTCAGTAGCTGAGGCTGTGGTACTCATTTCACTTCTGGTTAAAGCTGGGTGAAAATTTTATTATGCATTCAGTGGTTCTGGGTCTGCAGTGCTTGGCAGAGATGGGAAGGATTAGCATGTTTCATGCTCTTGGCTCTGAAAGGCAACTGAGCAAGCAGGTCTGCCTCCTCCCATTCCTAAATCCTTAGCACTTGTCCTCTGCAAGCTTCTGTGGAGGTTGTACTGAGGCAAAAAGATTGCTCAAAAAGCAGTCTTTGGCAGAGCAAAGCTACCAGACTCCTGTTGATGCTTTTTGCGGAGATGTTTCCTTAGCTCCTGACAAATTTTTGGACTGGGATAAGAGAAGGCACAGCCTGTTTTGCACCTATTCCTGGGGATACAGGGCTGTGGTGGGGATTTTTCTCTCATTCGTGATACTACTGGGGCATCATCCATCACCCATTGCTGGTCTCTGAGTAGTGATCCCAGCTGAGTTGTGTGTTTGTGGTGACCACGGACTGCTGTTTAATCTTTAATTTCCTGTGGCTGTGGAAGGCCAGAGGGTGTGTACGTGCCAGGCAGGAGCTGGAGATGGCTGCTGCAAGGAGCAGGAGAGGCCAGTTGTGCTCCCTTTGGCTCAAGGAAAACTCTGCTTGGAGAAACAATGGGATGTGCCTTGGGGCTGTGTGAAACTTCTGTTTTGCCAAAATAAGCTTTCTTTTTCTTGCTCAGAGTCATCCAGTTCACATGAATGTGGTGATTTTTGGGACAAAGCAACAAGTTCCCTGCCTGCTTCCTTGTCCCCCTTCCCAGACTGCCCCCAGATGGCTGGCTTCCCACTTGCTTGCTGCTCTTCCTGCTTTGTGCTGGTTTGAAGGCTGAAGGACTGAGGAAGAAGGCTGGTCTGTTGGTAAAACTGCCTTAAAACTTGAGAAGCTTTAGGTCCATTTTCTGGCATGACACTCACTGCTGACTTGTTCTTTTTTTGCTCTCTAGAAAGGTGATAAAGATGGTTGCCGTTCTGCTACTGGTGGATTGGACTGCAGGGAGTAAAGGGCATATTTGCTGGACATATCCACCGGGAAAGCTGTTGTCTCCCTGGAGGCTCCCTTGTGTCAGGAACACTCTGTTCACCTTACAGTGCTGGCTTTTCCACGGGACGCATACAGGACTTTGTGGGAGTCCCTTGACACTTCACTTATACTTCCTTTTCAAAAAGCAGAAACTGGAGCCTTCCTGCTGTTTTCTTTCTCAGTATTTAAAAAGATATCACACAGCTGGCTGAGTGAGTGCTGTGTGGCCATGGCTGGGAGACACTTCTAGCAGGGCTGGAAAGAGAGCAGGAGAGTGCAGCACCATTCTGTATGTATGAGATGCAAGGCAGGGCTGTTGTGAACTTTGCCTTGAACAAAGGAGAGCAGTTTAGGCCTGGGTGCTTGTAAAATTTACCCTGTAACCCCAGGCACCCTGTGAGTTAAGCTTGCCAGAAGTGTTACTTTCCCTGGGGAGAAAGGTGTAGATGAAAGCCTGCACAGAGCGTGCCACAGCCCTTCTGCCTCTGCCCAAGGATTTTGTGTCAGGCTTCAGAAGCTCAACTGATGATTATTTTAATTGCACACCATCCCACAGTGCCACCACCACAATGCTCATGTCAGCCAAATAAAAATAGAGAGATCTTTTTGTCTCAGGCCTGGGTTGGTAGGGGTTTGGTCCGTCTGCTCTTGATAGCTCTGCCCTGCGGTAAGTGCTCTTCAGGATAGAAAGTCAAAGTGGGTTTGTAAGTGAGTCACTCTTCTTCACTTTTCAGAAGAGGTGTAACAATCTGTGTGCAGCAAAACGGAGTTCCTGTGTGCATTTTCGGTCACTCGTTTCCGAGCCCTTTTGCTGAACCAGAACTTGGTGGATGGAGGAATCAGCTCTAAGAGGAAATGTTCTGTGGGCCCAACTCAATATGTGAGCTGTTCAGAAGTGATGACAAAGGGGAAAAGGTTGTAAATGAGCAAATATCTGAAAGCACTGAGACACAGACCATAAGGACACTGACAGGACTGACCTGAGAAGTAGTGGGACCTAAAGGAGAAAAGAAGTTTGTGCAAACAGGGGTATTTCCTGGCAGTGCGGGTTTTAATTTCTTTCAGTAGAAACCTCTGCAAAAGTTACCATACGTGTAGCACTGGCTCTTTACATCCAGATGAGACCAGAGGCTGGAGTGTGCCCCGCTGGGAACATTCTTTGCAGAGGAACTGTTGCCCTTCATCTGATACATGTGTTGGGATAATGCTGGACTGGCTCGGGGCAGCCTTTCCTGGTGTGGATGGAAAGCTTCTCCGTTTCTGCACAGCAGAAAAGGCTTTGCACTGCAGAAGCACCTGAACTTACCAAATATGTCTGTTTCAGATATGGCAAACATGACTTGTGGCATCCTGGTGGAAATAAATGTCTTCTCCCTCTGTTCTGATGTTAGCTTTATTATCAGGGTGCCAGCTGGTGGGACAGGGAGGATTTATGTCCTAAATTCACCAGTGGCTGCTGGAGCCTTTGGTAGTGCTGCTGGGGGCTGGGGTGAAGTGTGGAAGACAGCAGGGAAGAGGCCTGGGAATTTTCCAAGCTGCCAGGGTATGGACTGTTTTTGTGGCTGGCAGAGAGCACTGCCTTCTGCAGGACTGTGCTCCCCTGCAGGCGATCTGGTCGGCGCCAGGTTTCCGAAGGAAGTCGGTGTTGGGAAGAGGCTGGGCTCTCCTGGCCATATTTGCAGCACTGGAAGGACTGCGTCCTTGGCTAGGGCTGCACAGCCCTCCCTGGATTCTGCATATCCCTGATACAAGGTGGAAAAAGCAGGTTTGTCTCCAGCTCAGTGCTAGTAGTACTAGTTCTCCAGGCAGTAGGCATTACCCACAGTATCAGCTCTGGCTGTGTATCAGGTGAACTTGTTTCATCCTGATGTTAATTGAGTTTTTTATTATTATTTTTCTCTTTTTAAGGAGCCATGAGTATCACCTGTGGGTGATACAGTTCCCAAAGCAAAAAACTTTACTTTCACTGACCTGGGGCTCATTTTGTGCTCTTGGAGAGGAGAGAAGGCTGCGAGCCTGCTTCTTCCTCACGCTTTGCAATGCATGTGAGCTGTGGGCTCAGATGGCACAAAGCAGTTTGCATTGGGAGCTCTGCCTCCCTGTCCATCTGGCTTCAGATGCCAGGGACTTATTCTTGCCTTCATATTCCACTGTTTTAAATCTGTAGTTGCACTAATGGCAGTGTGCCAACACAAGGCTGTGACAGGAAAGTGGACTTGTATTGTTAGTGCTGCAACTTTACCGATTTGTGACTCCTTTGTAGATGGATGTGGAGCTCTGACTGATCTGGGGCCAGCTTTGGTACTTTGTGTTCCCCAGAGCTGACTAATAAACCTGGAGAACTTAAACACAGGAAGCAGTGGGGGAGAAGAGAAAGTTCCCATGAGGAGCTGGTGGAGCAAAGAAAAGGGGTTTTGAAACGAAGTAGAGCATCCTCAGTTGATTGGGTAGAGGAAGGTTGTTCTTGCAGAGCGGATTTGCAATGCTGGCAGCAGCTGAACATGTGACAGGCAGGAGTCCTTCCTTACATCCCAGCAGCCACCTTTCTAGGGAAAAGAAAGCTGATTAGGAATCCCTGCAAGAATCGAAGATGATTGCAAGATCAGTTCAGGTACCTTTAAGCTTCCAGTGCAGCAGCTGGCTGGGTTTCCAGCAAGGCCAAGAGGCTGCCCAGAGGCCCATCCTGCATGAGCTTTGCTTCTCTTGGTATCTCATCTGGATGAAGAAAACCTGACTTGTTCACATGTGCCCTGGTCTGTCCTTCCAGCTGCAGCTCTGCTTTAGCTATAAGCCTCGGAACAGTGTCAGGATTGGCTCTAGTCACCCAAAGGCTGAAAATAAAGTGGTGTCTCTGAGGGAGTCTTTCTTCTGCTTGTTTTCTCCAGAGATTCTTGTTCCTCTGTACAAATGCAGGTCACTGTTGTGTAAAACCGCACTGTGGGGTTTTGAGAGGAACTTGAACCTTTTTTTTTGGTGTTTGGCACCCTCTGTGTTGGTGTGAGGTTTCCATCAGTCAGCCTTTTGTAAGCAGTCACTAAACTGAGTCAGGGCATGAAGTTGTACCTGAGGGGCATTGAGAGCTCCTGTTCCGTATCCTGTCTCCCTTGTATTTTGCTACATTATCTTTTAGGATTAAACTGGAAGAGAAGCCTGGGAGAGCTGACACTTTGCATTATCTTCACTCCCGTCTCGCTGCCTGCTTCTCTAGAGCTGCTGTGGTGTTATTCACCACAGCCTGAAACTGAAGGTTTAGAAATGCTGGTGAAATATCCGTGACCCAGAGTGCCATGTCTCCTGAAAGCCACCCTGAACCACAAGGTGGACCTGCCAGCTCTCTGCAGAGCAACTACTGAACTGAACAGGGAGTTTAGGTGTGCGTTTATAAAATGCTGAAACAAAAGCTGAATTAAACAGGTCACAGCAAAATACAGTGATCATTGTTGGAGATGGGTGTGGGGTAGGAGAGTGGTAGTGCACATCTCTTGAGATGCAAGCTCCATGCCTGAGCAGTTTTCTGAGTGGGTGGCTGTTTTGAGTTGTGTATGAAAGAAAACTATTTTTCTTACCCCCCCCCTCCTTACACTAATTTAAAAACGAGTAGTGTTGGGCTGAAAGCTAAAACTGGCATGATGTCCTGTCATCCTGCAAAAGAAACAAACAAAAAAACCAGGAAAAGACAGTGTTGTACAATCCATGGGGCACAGCTGAAGGCACAATTTACAGCTACAGTGGTGTTCATGGGGATGTCTGTGAGAGCCAGGGATTTTGACCTCTCTTGGTGAAGGCAACTCCTACCCTGCTCTCCAGTGATGTGTGTGGTAGTTTGCCTTTGGGCAAAGTGAGGATAAAACACAGCTGTTGGAGGCAAGCGTTGTTTGTTTTGCTGTGGTCCATGGCTGGGAGGCAGTGGTTAAAACTGACTTCTAGGAAAGCTTCTCCCTGTCTCTGTTGTTGGTTGATCATTTTGTACATGTGGTATTAGCTGAGTCAGCTGAAGTTGTGTCAAATGCTGGAGAGAATGAACTACACAAGCAGCTTTAGTTCTCATTAATGACTGAGATTAACTTCTTCCATGCACAGACCTAGTTCATCTCAGATGCTGAGTGAAGTGTTTGACTGCTGTTTGGCTGTGGTGTCAAATTAGTCAAGCCATCCCTGACAAGTGTATCTACCTTGAGGTTTTTGTACCTGCCCACCTGGGTGTTATAGGTGGGTCCACAGTGCAGTGGCTGAGCTCACTGGTGATCTTTTGGATGTAGGCAGTTCTATGCACGGTGACTGACACTGGGACACTCAAGAAATTTCTACAGAGATGAGTGTTTGATCTTGGCAGTAATGACTTGCAGACGTTAACATATACTGTCTTACCTATCTGCTCTCTGCTTTCAAGTGGCAAAGTACTGTATGTGTTGGGCCCCAGAATAGAAAGCAGCAGCTGTGGGAGGAATGTTGGCTATCAGACTTGGTGGTATTAGAAAGTTCTTGTGACTCGAGTACTCTGTATCTGGTAACACAGCAAGATATGGCTGAAGAGGACAGATTTTCAAAGCATGGGTGCTAGTACTCCTTAAGGCTCAGTGCCATTTTCAGGTATGTCTGTATGTCCAAGCTTGAACAAGGTCTTCGGGCAGAGTGACTGGAAACCTGCCCAGCAGAAAAGGACCTGGGGGTGCTGGTTGGCAGCTAGCTAAATATGAGCCAGTGGGTGCCCAGCTGGCCAAGAAGGCAAATGATATCCTTCTTTGCTTGTATCAGCAGTGGTGTGGTCAGTGGGACCAGGGCAGTGACTGTCCCTCTGTACTCGGCACTGGTGAGGCCATACCTCAAGTGCTGTGTTCAGGTTCGGACCCCTCACCACAAGAAGGACAGCTGAGGTGCCAGAGTGTCCAGAGAAGTGCAGCAAAGCAGGTGAAGGATCTGGAGCACAAGTTTTATGAGGAGCGGTTGAGGGAGGTGGGTGTGTTTAACCTGGAGAAGAGGAGGCTTGTGGGGAACTTTACTGCTCTGTACCTCTACCTGAAAGGAGGTTGTAGCCAGGTGGGTGTCAGTCTCTTCTCACAGGCAACCAGCAGTAGGACAAGAGGGGACGGTCTTAAACTGTGTCGGGGAGGTTTAGGTTGAATATTAGGAAGAAATTTTTTAGAGAGAGAGTAATCAGACATTGGAATGGGCTGCCCAGGGAGGTGGTGGATTCACCGTCCCTCGAGGTTTTTGAAATGAAACTGGATGAGACTTAGTGCCATGGTCTAGTAACCGTGGCAGTGTTGAATCAAGGGTTGGACTTGATGGTCTTGGAGGTCTTTTCCAAACCAGTTGATTCTATGATTCTGTGATTGTGTTTTAAGCTTTGAGAATAAGAAGAGTTGCTCTTATTTGGAAACATTGCAGATGAAAGTAGGTAGGGTGGAATTATCCAGTGATGAAAAAGATCTTTTAGGGTTAGATAATCTTTTAGGTTATCCACTTCTCTGTAAAAGTGGAATGATAAATTTCATCAAATTTTGTGGCTGGGGCATGCCCTAGGGTAACCTTTTGAGGTGCATCATGGTGTTTTTCACTATCTTGAATATTTCCATCTTCCTGTTTATACTGTGCAAGCACATCACCTTCTGTTTTGAGGTGTCCAGCAGATCCTCTCTGTTTGAGGATTGCACTGTGGTACAGTGTGCGGAAGTGAGAATGCCAAATTTGCAGCCTCAGAGAAGGCATTTTGTGTATGCTGATGATTTCTGTTTCAAGGCAGGTTAACAAAACAAATCAAATTCTGAGGATTTGTTTCCAAAATGCATACAGTCTTCCTTTTATAGCATTGTTGGGCAGGTGAGGGCTTATTGTTGGAGAACGGTGTGGACAGAGCACAAAAATCTCATGGCCTTGACCTCAAAGCATTTAGCTTTGACCAGAGAGGATAACCTCCTTCCCAAATCCCAAGCTGTTCTTAGCTTCTAGGCCAAGACTGCTAGTAAAAAAAACCATGGTGGTTTGCTGATTTATTTTTTTTTCTTTTGTGTGTTTACACATTTAAGAATTAAGCCAAGACCCTTCAGTTTGGTTCTCCAGGGGGTCATCCAGTCTCCTTGAGCTGCCTCAATAGCTCCCAGCTATGTGTGATGCTCTGGTGCTGTGGCTGAGAAGCAGAAATCATTCCCTTTCTCAGGCTGCCCAGACCTGCCCTCCGTCTGGGATCCACCTTCTCCCTGCATGAGTTTTCTGATGTCCTTGGCGCTGATGGGGCCTGGTGAATAAGGTCCTAGGAATGTCGTCTGTGTAACTGCAGCAGAGGAGATGTGTCCTGGCCAGCCTCTGTCAGCACCCGTGTGTGGTAGCAGGAGCTCGGGTGTCTCCTGGTGCAATGGGAGAGGCAGAGCAGAAATGGGAAACGCTTGAGGTTGGGCTGTGTTTCTCACAGAGCAGCTGTGCTGGTTCTGGGAAGGAAACATCCCAGCTGAGTGTTTTATCTGGAACCTTCCCTCAGGGTAGCCCCTCACCTCCCCCTGGGTGGCTGCTTGGTCACACTGTCTTCCTTTCAAGGAAACAATCTGCAGATTTTGGAGGCTACCTGGCTTGGACTGGCCTGGCCAGTCCCTGCTGGTGAGAGTCTCTAAGAGGTCCCAGCTTGTCTTCTAATCTGAAGGAATCTTCATAACTCAGCATCCTCCTGAGCCTGCCAGCTTGTAAAAGGCTACATTTGCTGCTTGCCACATAATTTATCAGCTCTGTAGGCCCTAAAGAGTGATTTTTAGTGATGAAACTGTTTTTTTCCCTGTTACTTTTGTCTTTTCTCTCCCTCCTGACCTTCAGATCAGGATTCAAAAAATGCAGATGCTCTAAACTAAGCATGACTCACACCTTCTAGTTTATTTTGTGAATTATCCAGCACACGATGCTGACAGGAAAATGTTGGGAGTGGAGGGGGTGGGGAGCAAGAGGTGGTTTTTAAGACCCAAAAGGAAATGCTTGGAACATGCATATGTAGTCCCTGGGTCATTGAACTGGCTGATGTCCCAGAGCATGTTTTATAGGCCACGTGAACCATGGGGGCCCTTGGGCCCTGTAGTGGATGTCAAAACATGGTCTAAGACTTCAGGCAGAAGTGAGGGGAGTGTTTTGCTGTGAGCCTTGCTTGAGAAGGCAGTGGGGTTTAACCTCTTTTCGAGACAGTGCATGTTCCACACCACCCATTCCTGGGTGTTACCTACCTTTGTCACACACCTGAATATCACTAACAACATGTAAAGTTGCCTTTGCTCCTCTGTTGTGGTTACCTTACTCTGTTTGAAGCAGTTCAGTGTTTAAAATGCTGAGATATGGAGCTGAGGTACTGCTGGAGAAAGCTAGTGAGGCAGGTGGCAGAATATAAAAAGGACAAGGTTATTTAATGTAATTTTGCCAAGTTCTGTACCTAGGGACTTCCTTATCTTTGAGATAAAGGCAGGGCTTGCAGCCCAGCTTGCAAGAGCCTCAGATGCACTCGTGCATGGAAAGGTAGGTGTATTTTCAGGGTGAACTACCAGAGGAGAAGACCTTTGCTTGGAGCTTGCAGAGGGACTCTTGAGGATCCCTCAAGCAAGTGAGCTCCCTTCTTCCATGCCACTGCATGAATTTTGGATTCCACCACTGTTGCAAAGGATGATGCTTCTGCCCTCATCCTCCCCTGCTGGCACCTCTGCTGGCTGTAGCAGCAGCTGGGATTTCTGGGCTGGTATTTCTTTTATGGACAGCTGTGCCAGAAGCGGGTATTCCAGGTCTGCTCCCTGCTGCACCCCAAGGCTGATTGGCTTAATCAGACTGTGGTAAACCTGTTGTGAATGTTTCACGCTTCACTGGACTTGCCAATTGTAGCTGCTCTGATTGCACCCCTGCTGCTTGTTTGACTGCCTGATGGCTTCCAGCCAGGGCCCAGGGATGGGAAGTCAAGTTGATTTGCAGCAGTGAAGGTAACTTTAATCTTACCTTTCATTTTTTTGTCATACAGTTAGGGAGTAATGAAATGGATTTCTTTTTCCTCAGTACGAAGCCTCTTGCAGAGGGGGAATTGTGAGTCCCTGTCATTGGGGCCATCCTATTTCTGAGCACAAACCCAGTGCACATAATACCTAGTAATGAGTGTGCTGGAGCCATGCTGAGACTGGGCAGGGGACGAGGACTAGTGCTGGTGAAATTAATTTCCAGCCATGCCTGGCTGGTTCACATCTCCAGTTATTTCATAGTTGCCTCATTGTTGAACGTGCATCTTCAAGGACAGGAGGGTTGGTTTCCTTGGCCTCACTTGCAGCTGCCGTCATGCTTGACTCGGTGCCACGGGTGCTGGGTCTAGTGTTGAGGGAGTGCTCTGCACTGCCATCACCCCCAGATTTGCTAGGGAGTTGCAGGTGTCCCCCATCTCTTGCCACCTGGCTGTTTGACAGCGCTTCGTTGTGTTCATAATGGGATGTTCTCATCTTCCTTTGCACGTTGTTCTCAGGCTGACGGGACTTGGGAATAATGTGCTCAGATGAGCTGGAGTCAGCCAGCCCCGCCAAATTCCTGACAGTGACGAAAGGTCTTCTTGTGCTGTCTGCCCTGCCAGCAACTACAGCAGCACAAAGAGAGGGCTGTGTGCTCGAGCCGTCTGTTTGGGTTTGTAAGAGTGGGTTTAACAGGAGTGTGTGTGCAGCCAAATGGCTTCTTCAGCAGTGCATAAAAAATGAAAATGTGTGAGCAAACCAAGGCTTGCTGCTGCCCCACCAGTCTGCTCCTTGCTGTGTCCTCTGTGAAATGGGGGCACTGGGGAGCCCAGACACTTGGGACGTTCCAGCATGCATATCATTTGTAACTGTCCAACTTCCCTCTCTCTCTCTGTACTGGATCTTGATGGGTTAATATCACTCTTTTAGGACCCAGCCCCTGTATTAAAGTCTAAGCCCTACAACTTGGGGGCTTATCCCAGGGCGTTGTCCCCACTTGCTCTGTCACTGTGTGGAGATAGGACAGGTAATGGCTGGACATGGCCTCAGGTCTGGATGCTGTGTGGCTGTGTTGGCACTGGATCTGAGTTAGGTGGATTTGGGTCAGGAGCTGGGAATTGCACCAGGGAAGGTGGTACCTGGGGCTGTGTGTGCTTCCTGGCTTTGTCACAGAGCTCCAAAACAACCTAAACAGGAACCTTGGTCCCTGCTTTACATCTCTTGGCATCCAGCAACTTTCAGCTGTAGTCTGTAAGAACTGAGGATCTGAGGAGTTTGTTTTGCTTGTTTGTTTGGAGACCCATGGGCTACTTCCAGCAGATCTCTGGAGGAGCATCTAGAAGAAGCAGGCCCATCTGTGCAACACAACAGTATATGGACTTGGCCCTATCATTTTGAGTCCACGCTTTCTGTAGGAAGTTTTTAGTGGCCCATCAATCCAAAAAGGTTAAATAGTCCTTACTGTGTTGTAGGAATAAACCTCACCAGAGAGATCAGAGTTCCCTGGGATTGGTGCAAAATTTGTCAAAAGAGAAGCAGCAGTTTCCTACCACGGCCCTCCCACTTTATTGACAAGCGTGTTTCTGTCAACATGGTTTTTCCCAGAAAAACAGAGAGTGTGTCTGGGTAGAATGGAGTAAAAAACCCAAAACCCTGAACTCCTCCTATGCACGTGTGCCCCTCTGGGGAGGATGGAGCAAAGGTCTGCAAGCACAATCAGCAGCATGAATGACAAGGCAGAGCTCTCGAATACCACAGCGATCAGGGCAGTGTGTGAGCCTGTGCAGAAAGGAGTTGAGAAGGGCTGGGATGCAGTTTCATAAGCATTTCTTACAGCAGTGATCTTTATGCAAAAGAAAATGTAGCTCTGAAATGTTCATCCTTACTCCTGTGCTGCCTGCCCTGCCTTACTAGTACAGCTGTTTGGGCAGATGTGCAGTGGACATGCTCAGAGACCTATGCAGTTAAAAATAACACTTCCCTCCCCTTTTCTCTTGGCTTTTTTTTTTTTTTTTTTCCTAAACAACTCAAGAGCAAGTGCTGCTTCCTGAATACATAATGGTTATAGCACAACCCTAGATTTGGGCAGACTGTGGCTCTCTGTTGAGGTGTCTGCTTCACTCCAAACTGATAGTGGGGCTCAAACCTCCAAGCTGGATATCCCTTTCCAGCAGGCCAGATGATGCTTCTTGTGAGCAGAAGGTGGTTGTTCCACAGTCATTCTAGGAAGCTGAAGTAGTATTAGGGACCACAGAAATCAAGTCTCTGTGGCCAAGATTCCCTTGCCCTATCCCATAAAAATATGTTTTTGACTGCCAAACACCCTGGGTTTGTCACCTGAATTAAGTTGCTGCCTGCAACACAGCTGTGGCTTTTCCAGGTCTGTGGCTGAAGGCAATGTTTGTTTATACACAAATGCCCACTTGGAAGCATTTCAGGGCTATTTAGTGTTTCATATAGTCTTCCTTTTTTTTAAAAGAAGTTGCAATAAAAAGAAAAAAAAAAGGCAAACCCCAAACCTTAATTACACAATCCAGAATTGTACATGCTTAAAGTGAGCCACTTTGGGATCATATAACCATAATCTTTGTCCTCATCTCCACCCTGCTGCTTGTCACTGTCCTTTCCTCTAGCACTGCTCTGGCTGTTAGGAGCTCTTGTCATCTCTAAAACACCCTTCAATAAAGAAAGACTCAACAAAAAATTCCACTGAATATGATAAAACATTTATCTGACCTCTTAGTACACACAACTCTAAAATCTTCATGGTATTTTGTGAAGAAGCCTGGGTGCAGAGGAATCTCTTAATGCTTCTCTAGCAGAACATGTTTGTCTATGAGAAGAGGGAAGGCTTGTGGCTCAGGAAAATGTGGCTACCTTCTCATTTCATTGTTTTTTCCACCCTTTGCAGCGATGGAAATATTTTATCTTTTCTGTCTCTTGAACCCTTTCTTAAACAGAATCCTCGTAAATTCCCCTTGTTCTTTTGATACGTTCTGGGGGTTTTGGGGTTATTTTTGTTTTATCTTCTAGGCTGTGCCTGTGCTCTGCTAAAAAGAAACCTTGGTCTTCCCCAGAGGTTTGCCCATGGAGCGCAGCAGCAGGGGCTTGTACTTCCCGCTTTGGCTTCAGAAGCACCTTGTAGTCCTCTGCTTTGTGACCTGTGTTTCAAGTGGGAGGTATTCCCCTCTCGGGTCCTGTTAAGCTTCTTAGCTTGTCATATTGAGGGGAAAAATAAGTGACAGACTCTTCCACTATAAATTTTTCAGTGCCACTGCCTTAAACTGCCCTTGAAGCAGGCAGAAACCCCATGTGAAATGGGGCCCAATCCTGTAGTTTGGGGGCACAGGTGGTTCACAGAGGAGCTGATGTATACCCAGCACCAAAAGGCTGAACCAGAAGCTGTGTGTCCTTGTCCCAGTGACTATGTGACTTGAGTTTTGTTGCCCCACTGCCTATCATAAGTTAAAAATACACACTGGTGTTTTTCTGCAGTGTGGGTAGAGCATTCCTTTTTGAAAGTTCAAGTGTGAAAGTGATAGGCATTGGCAAAAATCTACTGCTTTCAGACTGGTGCAAAAGGGAGCGTGTCCTTTTCCTATTTTGCATGTCTCTAGGTCATTTTCAACGTCTTTTTAAGAAGCTGTACTTATTACTGCCCATAACACTGTGGTTGATCCCATATCTGGATCCTAGTACAAATCCAGAATCTGCACTTAAAAAGTCAATGAAACTTACAAGAAACAACTATAAAATGATGCCTGAACTAGTAGAAATGCCTTGCAGGGAGAGCCATGGGGCTCAGTCTGTTTAGCTCCGGAGGAGTGGCAGTGTACCCTTTGTGTCGTGAAAATACTCTTCCCAGACTCTTTATTCTGGGAAAGAAAGTCACAATTAGTACAAATGCTTGCCTTTGGTTTCAGTTGAACACAGTCAGCATGGGCATGGGTATAAATTTGAATGGAATACAGGTTTGTACAGAATTTCTGATCCAGGGGTGGCATGGGCAGCTCTGTTCTTGGAGGGGAGAGTGAAGAAGGCTTTTTATGCCAACAGGGGCAGAGAAGTTTTTGCATGCAAAAATAGACGTGAGTGCAGGAGTGGGGGAAAACACAAGTCCAGAAAGTGTGTCAGAAGTCTGTATGTATGTTCCCCTGACTCCCATAGCTCTTCTGATGCATTTTTGGATTTTTTTTTTTTTTTTTTTCTGATACTAATTCTCTTTACTTTGTTTCCCTGTTCAGTGTGTCGAGACTTCGCTATTCTGGAAGATCATACCTTGGCCCATAACTTACAGGAACAAGAGAGTAAGTAGCAATGATGTTTAGAACAAACTGAAGCAAACTTGTCCCAACAGATACCTGGCTTTATTTGATTTTGCTAAGAGAAATGCTTCCTGCATTTATTCAATTTTTATTCTTTTTAATGGATACAGTTTATTATTGCTGTCTTGGCTCTCCTGTAACACTACGCTGCCTTCTGCTCCAGCTCACATTGTACCCTAGAGATAGTCGCATTTCATGTTTCAGTTTTGTGCTCGCCTTTAGAGTTGAGTTTGTTTATGCTGTTTGTGATAAAATTGTATGTAGGAGTGCACTTGAGGTTTTGTTGCTGTGCAAGGTTTTTAGAAATGACTTGCAGTTTTGGAAGCTTCAAGTTTTATAGGCTGACCTGAAGTACAACCAGAAGAGGTCTGTTTGTTTACATATCTCAGAATGGCCTGTTGTCTGCCTTTTGAAAGGAGGCTTCCTTTTCACACGTTTTGAGGTAGAGCAGCTGTACCCTAGAAGGGTTTAAAAAGGAGAAAGAAAAGTACAGCTGGGAACTTCAAAGTGACTGGTGCTGTTTTGTTTTGGTTTGGTTTTTTTTAATTATTTTTTTTATATGCTTATCTGTTACTTCAGGGATGTTTCCATTGCAGTTTCAGGTGTGATGGCCTCTCTAATCAGCTTCTCACCAACTTAGCACCTAGCACTGGTAGAGACCAATGACGTTCCAGCTGTTCCACCAAGGGTGCAGCTGCTTGTTCCCTGGAACCTGAGACCACTGAATTAAAGATGACTCTCTGCTGCAGCTCATATAACCATTTTTTCTTGCAGGCAGTATCCATGTATGGTAAAGGACTCACTGTAGTACTCAGTTGCTCTGTTGCTAAATATAAAGGTAGTGAGATTTTTGGAACCAATTATGCTGGGAGTGAGAGGAATTTCCTTCTCTAGACGTTCTTGAGAACAAATTAGGGAAGCATCCATCAGAAGTTCTTTAGGTTCAGCTCATCCTCACCAGCCTCTGGTGGTCCCTTCCAGACCCACTTCATTCACTTAGGGTGATTTCCCATGGTCGGAAAGTGAAATTCAAAGCCTAAAAAACATTCTCTATAAACCTGGATGTGTTAAGATATGCAGATCTTGTTTTGGTAACAGAGACATGTATACAGCCCCCGCAGTGCTAAAACAAGGCAGTCTCAAGCTGTTAGTGTAATTTCAGTTCAGAACTTTCCCACCTTTAATGATATTGCCTGGTGTTCCCCTGCCAAAATCTGTCTTCTTCTCTGGCCTGGAATCTCCCTCCCACTTGGTTTATCTTGTTCACACAGTGAAGTTCTGCAGCCTGATTTGAGGGTTCTTGTCTGTATTTGTTTCCAGTTGAGCATCACTTGGCTACAAATGTTCAGCGAAATCGTCTGGTGCAACATGACTTGCAGATGGCCAAGCAATTGCAAGAAGAGGAGGATAAGAAAGCACGAGCTCAAATCCAGAAACACCAAAAAGACTTGTGAGTTTGTGATGGAGCTGTTGAAATGGGAATGCTAGTTCCATTTGGTCAGTGCCCTGAAATCAGCTGCTTTGATTTCATAGAACACGGGCTTCAGGTTTTGCTTTTGTTTCCTTTTTTTCTTTGGCTGTCCGTTGCTGTAAAGGTGTTGATACTAGCCTCTGGCACAGGGTAATGAGAACAGGGTGGAAGTTGGTGGTCCTGGGGCCCATCCTGGCTTATATTCTGTTGCCTGTCCATGAGAAGGGGCCTTCCCATTGTACTGCTTGTTGGCAAAATGGAGTAACTTGGCCACTTGTGTTGACCTTGTACCTGGCTAAAGGCTGAGAAAGAAGGAACCATGCCATAGAAATACAGTGTTACAGTGAATTCTCTCTCTTGTGGAAATTGCAGATGTTGGTGTGTTTGCATTGGCACCTGGTGAGTGCTTTAGAGGAGCTGGGTGCGATGCTCCTTGGTGTCCTGCTGCACTGGAAGCTGAAAGCCCATGTTTGTGCTTTCAGACAGTCAGTGTGAAGTGACCTGGAAGGGGAAACTGCTGCCCCAGGGTCACTTGGTGGGGATGGGTGTTTGGGACAGGCCTTCTTTTGCAGTCACTGACTTCTGCAGCAGCTGTGGGAGGGTGTTTAATGAGTGATGAAGTTTGCTCTGCAGGTTTGCTCAGTCCCCACACAGCACATCGAACCCTGTGGCCTGTAGTTTGTCTTTCTGTGTACCATGACTCTCAGCTGTGGAGCTGG
Organism: Oxyruncus cristatus; assembly: GCA_013399855.1. Lineage (NCBI taxonomy): Eukaryota > Metazoa > Chordata > Aves > Passeriformes > Cotingidae > Oxyruncus > Oxyruncus cristatus. The sequence continues at coordinate 702,938 of VXAY01007256.1, forward strand.
TGTGGAAATGGAACGTGGCAGCACAGGGCAAAACAAACTGTACTTTCCAATCCAGGGTGGACTTGTGAAGCATGAGGTGTAACAAATGATTTGTGTGACAGGTCTCAGCCAGATCCTGCTGGTGAGAGATGGCAGGATGGGGGTCACTGCAAATGCAGGGCCTGCAAGGCAGGATGCATCTCCCAGCAGCTGTGCTGCCTCCAGGTTTGTGTTGTGCTCTGGGATGCCACCCACCAGGTACAGCTGGTGGTTGGTCACAAAGCCTGGGTGGCTCATCTGGCAGGGACAGCCATGGAGCAGAAGAGCTCTGTGTTGCAGATGTGCAAGATACAGGACTGGCTTCAAAGCCGTGGCTCACAAAAGCTTTGAAGATGGGGCGTAACAGATCAGCCACTGTTTTCAATGTTCCCAGCACGCTGAGGCAGCTCTGGGTGGATACATGCGTATCTCTCAAGTCTGTGGGTTTTTTTTCCAATAGCTTTGTCTTTATTACCAATTAGAGATGTGTGTAAATGGCAACGTAAAAATTAATTTTGTATGGCCGACGTGATTCCTCTTTGTTACTTGCTGGGAGCTGCAAGTGATTTTCTTCTTGTAGGACTCTGTAAAATGGGATTTACGAACTTTGTGAGCCAAGGCACAGGCAGAACTGCTGGTGGAAAATGTTGTGTCAGCATCAGTTCTGCTCCTGGAAGCATGAGCTCTTCTGCAAGAATAGTAAGAGAAGTTGGAGGCATCCTTTTGTAATTGGATCTTTTTCTTCTTCAGTTCTTTGTATGTTCCCACTCCTCCTTGTCCAAGAGTAGGATATTCTGGCAACAAAATAATCCTTGCTGTTGATGCTTTCTGTATTGTGTAGATCAGTTTGACACTGCAAGGTGATGGGAGAAGTAGGGGAGCAGAACTAGGGGTATTTAGAAACAGGAAACATAAAAAAGCTCTTCAAATTTGTGGGCTTTCTTCTGTCTTTCAAATCCTAAATTCTCTCAGACAGATTTTGTGACGATAAATGATAGAAATAACTTTTTTCTTTTTAAGAATTCAGGGAAGCATCAAACCTTATTTTCAGGCTTCTTTAAAAGCATCTCTCACATCTAGCTGAGCAGCCTGCACACTGCTAAGTGTAGTAGCAGATGACTAAAATAAAATAGTGTGAAAATATGTTCTTTTCCTGTTTTGCTCCCAGTGCTGTGATGGTTCTGTTGTATTAATGTAACCTAGTTCCTTTGAACAATTCCCTTAAACATATTTTTTTTTTTTTCCTCATCTGGCAACAGCTAGTAGCTACAATCAGTGTGAATAGTAGGAAGCTTTCTTATCACACAGGCTTTTGGGTTTTTTTTCTTTGATTTTTATAAACTGATGTATAATTTTCCCAACACTTTTAACACTCCTGCAGCCCAGGAAGGAAGGACACATAGGTGGGATGTTCAGGAAGGGTGACGTTTATGTTGCTCTGACTGATTTCCGGGATCTGATGGGCACTTGAACTCACTCTAAAGAAACTGAAGGACAAGAAGAGCTGTCAAAGTTCTTTAGCCTATTTTCTTATGCTCACTCAAGTTAAAACACTAGCTTATGTTGATTAACTAATCAAGTCTCAATATTTAGTTACCGCTGAGCAATAAACCCCAAAATCTAATCCTCTGTTCCTGTTCAGTTCTAAGAAATTGATACAGTGTATTCCAAGATGTGTGTCATCAGGAACCGGAAAATGCTTCTGCATTTGCATTACTTCTAGTGTTCTTTGCTGCAAATGGAGAGGCAATGACCTTGTTGCCTTGACTCTGAAAGATGATTAGCTGTTTCTCTGTCCTGTTTGTCTGTAATAAGATGTATCTTAAGTATTTAGCAAGTCAGTTTGTGCTGATGAACTTGGCACTTTAGCTCTGCTCACAGGTGCCAGGGGAACTGGAGACGTGCAATGCCTTGATGTGTCTGACCTTTCTAACTTATTTTCTACCTGGATTCACGTCCTCAGAGACTGGGGTCATAAGGGATCTACTATCAGACCTACTGGCAGCCTGCCCCCTAGGATTTGCTTATTCAGCTATTGTTTTCTGGGGGCTGTGGTTCTTTGCTGGGTGCCAGGTTTGCCAAGGTCCCTTTATATAAAGGCAGGTTCAAGAACCAGAGTTGCTGCTGTGTGAACTCTTGTGCCTTTGAACAGGTCTCCCCCCAGAGTCAAATGAAACAGGCACATGCAAAAAAAATACCAGGTTTCACTACCTGGATGAAAGAAACCAATGTCCTGAGATGTTTGACCTGTTAATAACTCCAACCCGATTGCAGGTCTGCTTCCAAGGAGCAGTTGGTAGAAACAAAGAAGGTTTTTCCCTCCTGCTGCATGTACCTTTTTGTTCTCAAACAACTCATGACAGATGAGTTGTTTCTTGGTGACATTTATCCTCTAAACCCTCTTGTTGCAATGTCCTTCTTCCCCATTCTAAGCCACATATCCACCCTTTCTGCTTCTCTCATTCCTCACTTTCTGTAAAAGAAGGCTCTGTGGTGCCACAGCCATGCCACATTTCTTGATTTTGCAACCTGAAGTGCTTGTCTGCACTTGAAACTATTTTAACTTCCTCTGCTCGTGTCCTGGACTCTCCTCTAGTCCTTTACCTTGCAGTTCACTATGTCATTTCTGTCCAAATCCTTGCTCAAGCCTAGAACTAGTTGCTCAAGCCTAGAACTAGTTGCTCCATCCCACGCAGCACAACTTTGACATAGCGCAACCTGCTTCTCTTGAATTATTTGCTTGTCTTCCATAATATGTTCTTGGTAGTCTTCCCATCACCTATCTGATCATTGCCAGTGTGTTCTTCAAAAGATTGTATTCTAATAAAGCAGGCTTTGCCTGTTGCTGTTCCCATTCTTGTCTCCTTCTATGCCTTGCCTTTCAGTAGATGCAATTGCAGGGATTGATTTTTTTTCTGACCTGTTTAGAGCTAGTCTTTAGCTCAATTTCAACAGTGCTGAAAGAGAGAGCCTTTAATCTTTCTTCTCAAATCCCCCAGCCCTTTTCTGAGTTGCCCTAAGGAATCACTGGCCATTTTTCACCAGCCTGTTTGCTGGACATGGGAGCATGCTGCACTGTTCTTGCAGACGCTTTTGGTGTGATGCCCCTGAAATACAGCCTTCTAGGTCTGTCTGCACAGCCGGAACTCTCCTGTCTCAATTACTCTGGTATCTCTTTCCCCAGTTAATGCAATCTTGTGTTCCCGTATCCGCACTGGCAGGGTGGCCCTGGCTCCCTCCCCCCTCATTCTGACGCACATCACTCCCTCGCCTCTTGGCACTGGTTCTGCTTTTGTGTCTCATCCCACCTCAGCTGCATTTCTCATCATTATTGAGCTGCCACTTCTAGCCTCCACTTGGCCTATGTACTGCATTCCTGCACTTTCTTCTTCTTGGCTTTCACGTGAAAACTGCTTCCCAGGTATACCTGCATTAACTGTACCCCTGATCCCCTCCTTTGGTACCACACGTACAGAAACTCAGCAGAATTAAACTGTTTGCAGACTCCTAAGTGCTACCTTGGCCTGCTCTATTTTGTGGTGCCTACCTCCTTTCTTAGCAAACTCCCGATGAATCTGTTTTCTTTTACTTTATCCTCTTTGAAGGTTTTGGGAGGTATTTTCTAAATTTGGTTAGCAGCAGGCACAGGGAGTCCTGGTCCCTGGTGAGGATTCATAGGCTCTGCACTAACACCTGAGTAATAATACTTCTGTGTAAATCAGATGGAGGTTTTTGGGGTTTTTTTTTAGCTCTTTTATCCCTTTCTCCAGGCTGACTGATGCCTGTGGCTTCAGCTGCCTATAATCCTTGTCTCCTTACCTTCTAGGGAACGACAGGACTGCGAGATCGCTCAGGAAATCCAAGTGAAGCTCGCGTTTGAAGCAGAGGAGCGCCGCAGGCAAGAGGAAAAAGACGAGGTAACCTTTAAAGCTGCAGGGATGGCAGGGCTATTTGTAGCAGTCCTTTCAGGTCAGGCATTTCTTGGCCAGTGGCCACAGGAGTTGGCTTGCATGGTGGCAGTCCTCGTCCTCACAGATCTCCATATGCACAGAGATTTTTAGGGGGTCCTGTTACAGGAATAAGATACAGTCCTCACACTCAAGGGTCACAAGGATTGTTGGTGCCAGTGGCTTTGCAAATGAAGAGGGCAAGTAATAGGTAGGTCATGTTGAGGTGTTCATTGCCCTGGTGTAGGAAGTTGTAATTGTTTATGCACTGTGAGACCTGCTTGCTTTCTCAAATGCAAGAAGATGGGAACTACTCTTGGGAGAATCCTGGGTTGTGATTTCTTTGTCTTTGTTGCAAAGATTTCAGGAGGACTCTGAGCCCAGCCATCTACTTCTGGCTTCTCAGTTCTTCAATTCAGTCTTTCACAGGCTGAACACCCTGTTGTAGTTTTTTTGCTGGCAGATTCCTTTTGTGACTTCAGAATATCGCTCTGCTGCTGTTGAGCAGTTGAGAGTAGGCAGTGTGGTTTGTTGATGGTATTTAAAGGATTTGGCTTGTTGATCACCTTATTGGGTCAGTGTGTCAGACTGGGGTTTTCAAGAACCCCACACAGTAGAGGAACACCTGTGTGAGCCTCGAGTCTGCCCCCTTTTTCGATTACAGATGGTTTCCTGAGAAGTCTGAGTAGTCTCAAGATGCTTAAGAGGCACTTGGTGGCATTTTCTGTATAGGAAGAGCTTGGAAACACAAAGCTGTGTTTCCTGGAAGAGCCTGAAGTAAGAATCTGTCTTTACCTGACAGATGCATCAGTTTGCCTGTGCAAGGCTTGATTTTATTCTTGAACCTCTAATTCCAAGCAAGTACTGAAAGGCTGCTCAGACAGATGTGGAAGGGCTTGGCTTCCAAGGGGAACTTGTGGTAATGGGATGGGAGGAACACTTAGGTCAAAGAATTCGTGCTATAAAGGTGACAAATCTGTCTTATTTTTATCAGGAAGGTGAAGGAGATGCAAAACTAATGTAGGCTTGGGGAATTGCACTTTTCCTTCCTGCTTTATGTAGAGAGCTGCAGGGATGTCAGTGGTCTGACAACAGGTCCTTGCAACTTGTCAGCCTGCTGACCATCTTGTGCTGTTGGGAGCAGTCTTCAGATGACTGTGGATTAAAGCAATGACAAGTCATAAATGTTCTTTCTCTTTGGGTTGGTACACGGGAATTTCCCAAGTGTGGCTGAAATGTAACTGTGGACTGAGGCAGATCTGGTTTTCTTTCTGAAGAGTCCGTGGCATCCTCTAAGCCTGCCTGCTTATGAATCCCTTTTGTAAGAAGTGGTTTGTGTGGATTTGCAAGTCCTGAGCTGTCTCAGTCCTGGAGATAATGTGCTTAAGCGTATATATTTATAGATTTACTGTACTTGCTAGAAGAGGTTAACCTTTTCAGGGGAAAGGAGTTTTGTTTTGGCTGTTTTTTTTTTTTCTTTCTGAAGAGTCCGTGGCATCCCCAGGTCCACAAAGCTGGCTATGGAGCAGACCTTATCTGAATCCTGAAATAATAGTTTGTACTTGAACAGCTGTTCAATGTCTTCCAGTGCAGGCTTTGCTCTGGAGGGTGTTGACTCTTAGTTTGCATTTCAGTGATGCCTTTGCTGCCTGCAGTGTCCAGTTTGCATGCATGGCTCTGTAAAGGTTCTGAGGATTAGGAAGGCTTAAATGAATAGCATCCAAAGGGCTAGCATGCCATGCTGGTATCTGCCAGCTTTGCTTCCTGGCTTCAGACTGGCTCCACTGATTCAAAAGCTTCTGGACCCCAGATGAGCAAACCCCAGGGAACTGTTTGTGGTTCCTAGGCCTTGTTGATCCATTAGTCATCTCGAAGGAAAACCAATTAGGAAAATGGAGTGCTCGTCTCTTTGGCGTATCTACCAAAACTGTGACAGAAGACAAACGGCTGCAGTCCCCACTGAGCTCTTGCCTTGTGCCTGGCTCGCTCTTCCTAATGTCCCTTCGATTTTCTTTTCCTTCAGTCTCTGTCTGTCAAACTGATGCATTTCCCTGCCTGGCATCCTACAGTCCCTGCAAATTACAGTCACTGTGAAGCGAGTTCATGACTTGCTCTGGGAACTCCTTCCAGTCAGAAGTGCCTTCAACTGGAGACAGCCTTAGTCTCTTTTTCTTTCCCTGGCAGAGTGCAGGGGGCAGATCCAGGCCACTTGTGTAAGTGGGTGTGCACTTCTGTGACTTCCAAATCCTACTGGAAAGCCTGAGGTTGCACAGGTAGTCCCTTCTGCCCTGCTTTGGCCATTAGGGCTTTCCCTAATGCGTGCAGGGGGAACAGGAACCTGTGAGTCTGCCATGGGGTTGGAATTTCCATGGTGGGCCTGGGTGAGGTTGAATACTGGTTGCTGAAATGGTCCCTTGTGTTGTCCACTAAGTTGAAAGCCCTATCCCAACTACAGGTTGAATTTGAGTAACTGTTGTTGCCATGTCTGAAAAATTAAACTATCAGGATTTTAATAATTGAATAAAGAATTTTAATAAAAAAATTTGGGGATATTTTCAGTGGTGATTTAATGTCTATTTTCTTCCATCTCTGCAGGATATTGCCCGTCTCCTACAACAGAAAGAACTGCAGGAAGAAAAGAAGCGCAAGAAGCACTACCCTGAGTCCCAGGGCTATGAGGAGAGCTATTATGCAGAAAATGGAGGTAGGTTTCAACTAGATAAAAGGTCATGGCAGTATAGGTGAACCTGGTGATCTGGCAACTCCATCTAGGAACTTTCCCTTATCCTACAATCCTGTACTGAGCCCTTTAGCATTACATCAGTTTCAAGGGTCAGAATCATTGTATTCTATAATTAGGAAATATAAAACTCTGTTCCTTTTTTTTTCTTTTTAATTAAATAATTAATGTTGTCCTAGAAAATGGCCTGGAGGACGGGTAGGGTGTGTGGTGTGTGCATGTGCGAGTACAGCCATGCATGTATGTTTTAAAAGGGCTTGTGGAGAAAGACAGTAGCTGCTAATCCACAGTTACTGCTGTGTAACACCCAGCGTGCGGGGGAGGAATGTCGATGCAATTCCGTGCTTGCATTTGAAGAGAAACAGTTCCATGTGCTCATTTGTGATGCTGGCACAGCTACATAAAGGAATAAATGCTGCTTCATGGAACTGTGTTTCAAAAATAGCTCCTTGCAGGTACGTATCCAAGCAGTAAAATTAGCACAACCGCTTTGAATGACTTACTGAAGAACAAGGTCATCTCCACAGAGTGTCTCTGCTGTGATTATCATCTGGGACTGTACATTGTGGAAATTATATGAACCACAGCGCTGTATTGCTTTCTCTTGGTCAGCTTTTGTGATTGAATACAGACCTTCTTTAAACTGGGAGGCAAGAATCAGGGTGTGTTTAATTATGGAGCAATCTGGGGATGGCTTTGCTGTGCACTGGTGGCGGTTCCTGTGTTCTTCCTTCAAAAATGTGGTGGGAAAGATGGGTTGCTTCTGATTTAACAGATTGTGAAGATGAAGATCAAACCTCTTATTTCTCATTTTAACATCAATGCCATTGGCAGTTTTCAAGTCTTGCATTTGAACTTACACAAGTTAGTTTCAATTTGGAAGACATTCAAAGATAGACAAGGAAATACAAAGCAGTAAGTGCAAAGCAGTAACCAAGTGTAACCTTCATGACCACAAATCCTGCTACGTGTACAGAGCTGGGAAAAAAAACATCTTGGAATTCTTATGGCCGACCCACACTTCAGGTTTTCAGAATTAAACGGGACAAGTCTCTGAAACAATACAATGTAGGTAATTCTGTTGCCACGCAAAGATGGTAGAACAGGATGGATTTTTGTGATAAATCAGCTGACAAAAATATATCCACATTCAGGAGTCACATGGATTAGGGCTATTGCTCCAAAGCAATCTGAGCTTTTTAAAAGTGGAAAAATAAACATGAAAAAAGGCAGAGTTCCTCCCAGAAGTGTCTGTGCCATGAAAAACATATTTGTATTCGCTCAGTCACTTGCTGCTTGAGAGAGTTAACAGCAGGATGTAGAGAGTGTTTTCAGAGCCACTTGGGAAGGTGCTGCAGGAACCAGCACCTGCTGTTGAGTTCAACGCCCTGAGATACCCCAAAACCAAGTCTTGCTTGGGTTGTCTGGCATGGTTGTGTTACCTGCAGCAGTGCTTTCCCAGTGTAGCCATGCTTTGCTCTTTTGTGTTCTGCTGTCTGCTGCTGTATTTATCAAGCTTTCCTTAATGACAAAATTGAATTAATTCTTAGACCCTGGTTAGTATTGTTCAAAAACTTGCTCTTGCTTTCAGGCTCTGTGCTCCGTTGTTCAGTAAGTCAGACTGCTTTATCAGATATTTGTTTTTTGTAAGTCATATGAATGATCTAGCACTGCATGGAAAAAAAACAACCAGTTAAAAACCAACCACAGCAGTTCCTGTTACAGTTCTTGGACTTCTAAAAATACACCTGTTCTGGATAAAAGTCATACAGATTTGTTTTCAAGGTGGATTTTCTGTAGGCTGTATTTTTGCTGGCTCTGAAAAAGTTTTTTCTGAGTAGAATGACTTGAAGGGAACATTCAGTTTTGGTGTGGGGTTTGTTTTTTCTCCCCCTGAAATCTAGAAGGGTTGTAAGGGGCGTAGAGCTATTTATTAAAACAGAATGTAGTTCATGTGCAGGGAAATCTATTTTAAATATTTTTAGATACTATAAAAGAAACGTCTTGGCAGTTCAGGAGGAAAGTTTGCTGCTGCTGGGTTTTCTACTTTTTGGGTGGGGGTTTGTCTCTGTAGTTCTGTTTCAAATCAGACTCTGCTTTAAGGCCTCTTTTCTCGATTTGAAAAGCTGATGTAGAGAGATAATAGTTCACTCAGTGCAATGATTTTTCCTAGCAAATTGGTTGATTGGAAAATAAATGAATTAGTAGATCTTAAAGAGGCAGACTGTTGCATCCTCCTACCTGTTTCAAGTTTATAACTGAAACTAAGAGCAAAGAAAATTTCCACCTGTTTTCTGGAAAGCACAGGGGAAACAACCCCACGAAACTGCCAAGTAAGCAGCTTTTCTAGCTAGATTGCTGAGGTCAGGAGCCTCTGTTTTGTGAAATCTTATACTGCCCTTAAATTTGCATAACCCTCTCTGTATTCAGAGCTGAAACTTTTATTTAAGCAGTTTAGAAGTGCAGGACCTGAAACTTCTGGTCTGCAAGAAATATATGACAGTCTGCGGTGGAAGATGTTTGGATGCTGCAGCTATCCATCATCCTGTTCTCGCTTTTAAAGAAACAAAAATCCTCTCTCTCATCTCCTCTTCTGCTTTATGTGGGTCTTCCCCCCATTAGGTGAAACTAATGAAAAAACTTGTGCCTGAAGGCAGGGCAAGGCACCAGCGCTTATAAACCAGGATCCAGCCTGACCCCTCTGCTTGGTCCCTCCTGGCCTTACGCCCCCTGTTGTCTTCCAACCTTACCTGCATCTTATGCCCTTCTTTACATACCTTTCTCAGGTGGTTTCAGGATCCTGCAGCAGTGATGTGTCAGGAGATGAGCTGCTCGCTTGGCTGTTTTTCAGCCCCAGTTGCATCGTTAAAAGTCATTTGCCTCTATATTGGCTTGTCCTTGTCTAGGAGGTGCTCAGACACTTCCAGGCTGGACCTGTGCTTTTTGCTCCAGCCTTGTTGCCTCCTGTGCTGCCTTGCTGCCATTTCACTCTGCCCCCTGTTGTATCCTGCAAGCATTATCTGTCCCTATTATTTTTTTCTGACCCCATCATGCTTTGCCTGCATTTTCAGCTTCTTGTATCAAGCACCCTCCTCTGCCTGCTTCTGAGTTCTGAATCTGCCCTCAGAACTGCCATTAACCCCTGAACCACTAACCTGCTCATTGTTTGTCCCCCCACTGCTCAGAGCACCCCTGGCGTGACCCCAGAGAGCAGTTTTCTGAGCCTCACAGGGCACACAGTCATGACAGGCACAGGCACCACCAGAGAGAGCACAGAGGACCTCCCTCGCCTTTGGCCGACGGTGCCTCCAAACACAGGCACTCCACCTCGGAGGATCGTCGGAGGTCTCCTTACCTGAGAGAGACCAGCAGTGGCCATCGGCAGGAGCAGAAAACAGCCAGCCAGGGAAGGTCCCGGACACATCCTAGCCTTGATCTGGAAAGAGAGGCTGATCACAGTGCCTATGATCACAGCCATAGCTGGGAGCTGCGGGAGAGGAGGACAGCTGGCCGGGAGAAGGGTAGGAGACCTCTCAGTCTTGACCTGGAGTCAGAGCACGGACTTGAAGAGGAGGCACAGCACAGCAGAAAGCCCCCAAGGCAAGACAGAGAAAAGCACCTTCCCCTTCTTGAGTTGGAACTGGAGGCTGAGCAGGAAACCTGGCATCAGGGTGGCGGCCGGGTGGTGCGCCCTGAAAAACACAAATCTCGCCATCAGGGTCACTCGTCACACAGGATGGCACATGATGAGAAGCTCCGTGATCCTGAATTTAGAGATGATCATAGAAGGGGTAAGGCAAGAGACTGCAGAAGGGCAGGACACAGGACACATTCCTCCTCCCCACATGCTGTGACCCAGGGGAAGGCTGGAGGCTGCCAGCGAGACTCAGGTAACCAAGTGATGGGGAAGGTGTACGTGTGTGTGGGAATGGGCCCTTGTGTGCCACTTACTGGTATCTGAAATACGTGTTGCTTCCTTTGAAGATGCTTGTCTCCAATATCTACCTGCAATGTGTACACAGGTTTCTCCCTGATTTAGTGGGATTCTTCTTATCCATAAATGTTCTTGCTCTGTTTATGTCCTGGTGTTCCATGGCATTGGAGAGGATGAGTAAGAAGGATTTGTTGTAAATGGTGCCCTTGGTATCATGTGTTTTCAGAAAAAAACCCTCTTCCCTTCCCCCCAAAAAAACCAAAGCAACAGCCAGCTTTTGTTTTCATGATGCATTTTGTGCAGTGGTCTCATTGCACAGGAGAAAAACACCAAACCTAACAAACCCCGAAATGTTAAGATTATGCTTGTATTTTGTTGAGGTGCAGGACTGTAAGTGAAAACACTTTACTAAAGCACTAAAAAACCCAGCAATTTTCATCCACTTCTTACTGAAAACTCTGCTGGCAGTTCATTTTGGGCAAAGTTCAGTAGTGGCACTGGATGTCCAGCTGGGCTGTATTTGTAAGATGGGGTTCTAGCCAAATTCTGTACAAGTGGAGTTTTCTGGGAAATGTGTACGTGTGTAGTTCAATAATACTTGGAAGCTGGGGGTCTTTAGAGATCCAGGACCATCTTTGTGCTTTTTAAACCACACTGAAAATAGGGGTGACCTAGTGAAGGTAGGAGACTTGGATCTATGTCTGTAACAGTGTGAGGAAAGTTATGCTTTAAGCCATCTAACTGATCTTCCCATGGTTAAGGTGAGGATAATAATGGGTGTCTGTCTGTGGAGATACTGGGACAATTATTCTTCCTCCTCATACAAAAGCCTTCCTTGGGGAAGTGGAAGGTGTTAATCAGGTTTATCTTTAAAATAACTCTATACTCAAAGCAAGAACTGAATATTATATGAACTTTAAGTGTGGTTACTTGGCTGTTTTCTCATTGAATTGTAAAATTCATCGGTCATCCCAAGGAAGAAGTAGTCTGAAATGTTATGTGAGCTTGTCCCAGGCAACCTTTGCAGCCCATGCTGCTCCAGCAGTGTGTTCAGACTTCTGTGCTCCTAACAGATGTTGGGCTGCTCTCTGCTGCCCAGTTTTGCCAGTGATCTGTATCAATGCAGAGTGTGACAATTCCTTTGCTAGCATCGCTGTCATCAAAGACTTCAGGGGACACAGTCTCTTCTGCCATATAGTTGCATTTTTCATAAGACATGGTGTATCAGGTATTTCTGTGTGCACAGAGGAACCTCCCTAAGGTGTGTGTGTGCTGCACCTTAGCTAAAGGTGCTCTCAAACCACCTGTGTGGCAGGTACAACGTCGTGGTCTCTGGTTCTCTGGAGGGGGAGCTGAGGAGAACGTGGGCATCTCCTTACCAAAGCATTTGGAGAGTGGCTGAGTTGATTGTTCTCTCTCGCAATTCTGTAGGCACTAATTTGAGGGGGATGAAACAAGCCATGTATGATGCACCCCGAATGGAACAGGAGTTGTCTGATGCAGAGATTGCTCGGAAGCTGCAGGAGGAAGAGCTCCTGGTAAGTAGAGGGGATGCATTGGTCAACTCGAAAGAACTAAGTTAGCCAGCAATGACAACTTTAATTTGTAAAGATTTTATGTATGAGAGTGACTTTAAGACAGACCTAAAGTGCTGCTGTGCTTTCTGGTAATTATCTTTGTCTTCCATACACACACATACGGAATGACATCTGGCATCCCGCCAATAAAGAATTATTTTTTTAAATAAACACCCCAAAATTAAATTATTGAAGCAGAGTGATATTAAATGAATGTTTCCAGGCAGGTGAAGATGGCCTGTGGTCAGTGTGGCCAGCCCAGAAGTGAGACAGGCCAGTGCCCATCTGTGAGAAGAGAGGGCAGCAGAGTGGGAAATCCATTATGGTGTGCCCTAGCAGATACATGAGGACAAAATTCAGCTGAAAAGCTGAAATGATAGTTTGCTGTTGGGTTGTAAGTATTGAGGTAGCTAAGTATATTTGGAGAGGATGGTTGTGTATTTGTATGAGCACCTACTTGCCCTGCCTGTAGGTTAATGAGTATAAATAATTCAGAGATGTTACTCTTTTGTCTTTGTTTTTTCTTCCCCCATTTTTTTTTCCCCAGGCTAATGAGGCAGATCAGAAGGCAGCTCAAGTAGCCCAAGATGAGGTGAGCAACAAGTAAAATATTTGTGGAATTCCTTTACTTGTGGAAGCTGCCAAACACGACTTGTTCCCTCTGACCTTCTAGTTGTTCATTTCTCTCGTCGTAGGGGAAGCTTGGAGCTCTAGTGGGGTTTGCTCCTACCTGAGTTTCATGTATATGCTCAGGCCAGCCAAGCAGAGAGTTGCACTGCCTGTTGCAGCCATAACAAAGGAAGGAAGTTCTTGGTTCTGTAAGAGCATTTCTTTTCTGAGCCCCGGGGGAGACATCCAAGATGCTGTGAGGTGAACCACCTCCCCCATTAAGGAAAAGAAATAGGGACCAGAAAGGCTCTGTGATGCAGTTCTGGCAAATCAGGGATCTGCTGGGCATGCTGCATGATGTCTATCTTAATTTTGCCCTGTTACTTGATTTCTGATCATGGATGGGTGACATCCTGGATTTGCACCCTTCCCATTCAGCAGCTGTCCATGGGAAAGTTATTCAAACCCACAAGAGCAGTAAAAGTGTTTGAGGCACTGTCTGTATTTTTGCTACTAGGAAATAGCTCGACTCTTGATGGCTGAGGAGAAAAAGGCTTTAAGGAAAGAGAGAGAAAAGTCTTCCTTCGAAAAGAGGAGGCATGATCAAGATTGGAAGGTATGTCAAGCTTCAGGAGGCACCACAGATAAGGTACTATAATGTTATTCCCATTTCCAGAGGGAGGTGAGTGTGTGTGGTGAAAGCAAAAGGTGGTGATGCATCCAAAGGGTCTTGCCATCTATTGCTCAACTGCTTCCCAAGCCTTTTGGAGCCACCTCCTTGGTTAGATGATTTTGGCATCTGGCCTGGGAGATTGGCAGTAGATGTCACAGCACTTTGTGGCCTTCCTGAAGCACTCTCAGTCCTCCTGGTGCACGACCTTCCCTCTGCTGAAATCCTGACTGTAGCAACAAAAGCAGTAGTTGGTTCTGTTTGTATAAGGGCAGTGCAGATACTTCAGTTGTCACCCTGCCTCATAATACAATTGACTGTGTAATGCAAGTACTGAGTCTATTGTGCCTAGGTTTTTGCATGAATAATACCAGAAAGGCTTGGCTAGCCAGCATGGGAGAGGGTAGGAAACACATTTCATGGTCTGCACTGGTAAGGTGCTAAAGGGGATGTTGTGTTAATCTTGGGGCCAGATGGAGGTAGCTCCAATGTTTTCAGCCTCCTTACTGCGTTTAAGGGGTTGCAGGAGCACAGCTGCGTGCAGCTGGTCCCTTGTGCTCAGCCCAGCCATGTGCACAGTCATTACGCACTGTGTTTGACCCCAGCTTCAGGACGGTCCCCCAGAGCTGTCACATATCTAATGCAAAAATTAGGTTTGGCTCAGCAAGGCTGTGTTTTGTTTACTGGAAACTAGTCCTGGTAATGCCATTTGCACGTCTGGCTGTAGTTAATGGTGTGTACAAACCAAGCACGGAGCTGTGGAGCTGTGTCAGCCTCAGTGCGCTGGTGGGTTTCTTGCAAGGCACACAGATGAACAGATTTCCCTCCTTCCCATCAGCCCGATGCAGGCGAGTCCACGCGCTCAAGGTCAAGAGAAGGGCCTGAAACTCAGCGACACAGAAGCGACAGGTCTTCAAGGTGAGCTTGAACTGGCTGGCAAAAATGGGGAAATGCAAGTGGGAAGCTGCTGAGAAGCTCAATCCTAGGTAGGAGTTGTGGGATGACCAACCTGACCCAACCACAAGGGAAATTGGTGGAGAGCAGAGGTTTTAGCACTGAGAAGAGATGGAGGGCACAGGGCTCGTGAGGTGTCTGGTGACATGCGTCACTCACTGTGCTCGTGGCATTTGTCCATATTGGTCTCCCTGCCTTGTGCTGACGGAGATTGATGAGCTTGTGCAATGACATTTGTTAAATGGCAGAGAAACATTGAGAGGGTTAAAGAGCTTCTGGGGATGTGAAAACAAATGTCATCTCTGGGCAGGAAGGAGTAATCACCATGCATTCGCACAGCTGCTCCCTTGGGTCTTTTCTCCCATTTAAGCCCTGTACACAGCTCCCACTGCTGCATGTGGACACCCCCTGCAAGCAAGTGCATTGTGCTTTGGGGTGCCTCATCCCAAATTGGGAACATGCTGTAGCCCATTGTTGCTTCTGAATCCCTTGGTACTCTGGTTCAATGCCCCTCATGAGGGACTGGGCCCTGGAAGTGACCCTGGTGCCTTTGATTTCCATTCCAGAAAGGAGCCTAGAAATTCTTGTTGAATTTTCAAAAGAAACAATAGATAAGGTGTACAGGTGGAGACTGAAGAGAGATTGCATTAAAATACTCTGGTCCTAAAACAGGGCAAGCATTAAACCCTTCAAAATGTTGCTCTTTTGAGTGAGGTTTGCATTAATCTTCATGATGGAAATTCTTTATTTCCTGACAACTTGAAACCATTATTAAATGAAAGAGGTCCAGATCCAGGAGAAGCAGTAAATACTGTGCATTTCTCACTGCAGAAACAGTAAGGGGCTGTGCTCAGAGGAGCTGCTTTGCAGGGGAGAAGTCTTGGCCAGGCACAGTTTTCATCAAACTGACAGTGATAGACCAGACAGCTGAGATGTTGCTTTTGACACACTGTTATGCCTTTGAGCTATTTCCCATCATTCCTTTTACCCTGTGCTTGGCAGGTCACAGGCTCTCCACGACGACTTCGAGCACTCTCGGTATTACACAAGCCAGCCCAGTCCCTTGCGCCAGATCCCCAAACCTGAGCACTCTCCTAAAGGTAGGATCAGTCAATCTGGCTGCCCCAACGCTTGGGTTGTTGTGAGCTGCTTTCCTCAAACAAGCAGCCTGCAGGACAGAGTATTGGAAAGCGATGCTAGTAGAAAAGAGGAGTGGGTACTATTACCCCAGCAGGTGGGTGATGCTTGTCAGTGTTTGGGCTGTACTTGCTGAGTACATTGCAGGCTGAGAGACTAAAAAGCTCAAGTGATTTGCCTGGAGTTTGTCAAACTGTTGTCTGCATGTCCTTCATGATCTCTTAATGATGAATGACTGTAAATCCAGGCAGCAAATGACAGAGAAATGGCACTAAGACAATGACATGATGGATTTTAGGTGACTCACTAGTATCAAACAATCCAATAAAAGACAATCTCACATTATCACCTGGCTGGCGGGTGGATGGGATGATCAGACAGAAGCCTGTTCTGAGGACAGGCTTATTTTGTTCCTGTGGCATCTCAGCACTGCTTTGTTGGCTTGTTTCCTGAAATCACTGGACACAGAGCAGTGTGGTTAAGGTCACCCCTGCAGATTTTTAACTCACACAGTTGGCATTCAGATTTTTCTGTAGAGTCTCTGGGGAAGGGAAAGGGCAGTCAGAGTTTAACTCAGCCTCTCAGGTTTCATTGAGCTCCACTATTGCAACTTATATGTGGATACTTTCCTTTCTGAAATTTCAAGTTTGGGAAACTTGTGTTCTGTCTTCATCAAGTAAACTGCAAAGTTGTTGGCACTTAGATGAGTCTGTGAGCCCAATGTTCATTCAGTTTTCTTTAGTAAGAGACTGTGAAGTGGGGCCGGAGCACCATTCACTCCCTAGAAGAAATGTGAATGTTCCCCTGTGTTGTGGATCTGTCCTTCCTGTTGCTTGGGTAATGAAACGTACAGTTCCCATTTTGGGCTTTGACTTTACCAGTCCCTGGGAAATCAGACAGATGGACAAGATGGCAGCGCAAGTAAAATACAATGGCAGGACAAGTAAAATATAACTGCAGGTAGTAGTTTCTTCACCAGGATCACCTTACAGATTTTTTTTTTCTTTGTTTTGTTTTCCAGGTTCCCGTAGGAAGCAGTAAACTGTGCTAGCCTTTGCTTTGGTACTGACTCTTCTGTAGCAAATATTACCGGAGTTGCCAGGCAACTTCCTTGGTTCCTGACCCGGTGGGAGGCCCACCCTCCACTCCCAGGATCATCTCTTTAAGTGTCATCATATTAAGGAAAATTATTTGTTTCAGTTTCTTACTCATATGTGATGACTGAAGCAGTGCAGTATAATCTAGCTGCCACTGAGCTGTGCAAATCAACCAGCTGGCTTAACAGCTCCTTCACACATCCTTTTGAGGCTTTCCTTCTATTTTTATTTTGAATCTTTGGCTGGAGCTTTGACAAATAGGACAAATTGAGATGCATGTTCAATGGAGGAAATTTGAAGAAATGAGTTGGGTTATGGCAGTGCAGCAAAACATCAGAAGAACAAGTCCCTTCTGTGTCAGGATGGCGTAGCAAAAAGAGTTGTAAGAGGAAATGTTTCTTCCTGTGTTGGATAAGACAACTGACCCAACCTGACAGTCGTTCTAGGAAGGAGAGTGCATCTTCAAACGTACACCAGCAAAGGCCAGACCCTGGGACCGGTGACAAAGAAATTGCCTATGGAACAGAATTTAACTGCTGTATTTCTCTCTAGGGTTTCCAAAAATCTGGATAGAGTGTGTAACTAGGCATTTAGCTCCAGATATAGAATAGAACAGTTAAAAGGAAGACAGTTTTCAACTGAAATTAGACCTTGTGTGCATGCTAGAGAGTTCAAGAAGCTGTCAGTTGTGGTTTGGGAACTCATACATGTCTGAATGGACCTCTGCGGTCACCTACTTTGACCTTCAGTGTGATAGAAGCCAAGGAATTTCACTGAAGCTAAGTAGGATCTGCTGTAACTCCTAGCTTGGTTGCTGATGCACTTGAGTATGGTAACTTGTATTTGAACCAGCATATGTCTTGGAAACATGGGGCTGAAAGAGGGCCATATGGGCATTGAATTCAAAATCTACAGTTACAGGCAACTTGAGCTAGATGCAGAGTGCTGAATGGTCCACACCATGTCTGTGCTGACTGCCTTCTCTCTACAGTGCTCCGTCCAGCACCACAGGCGGACTCCAGTCAGGAATAAAAAATGATTGCTCTCTAGGGCTTAGCAGGGTCCACAGGTTTGTTGTCTCTATAGATTTGCCCATGCAGTGGTTCCACCCCTTCCACTTTGATGGCTTTCCGCTCTTGGAAAATCATTTTTCTCTTGCGCAGGCAAGTAGACTTTTCTTTTGGCCTCCTCTCATTTCGATTCTTTTGTCTTTTTAATAATTTTTTTACCTTTATTTTCAAGTGTATTTTTAAACTACAAAGCTGAACATTTGGGCACTGGCTTTGAGTCTGTTCACCTGGTGCAGCCAGGTTGTTCAGTGCCAGTCCAGTTCACAGAAGCGAGTTTGGCTGCCTTGCCCCTACAGCCCATCTTCCTTGGTGCCCAGCACTGAGTCTGTCCTGCCACGCTCTTCGTTGTCTGCCAGCAGCTGCGGTTCTGCTGCTGGCTTTGCGGAGGAGGGGAGACAGAACTGTGACTTTGCTTGCCCTCACCACTGATCTACCTGGGAAGGGAGCCTTGACAGCTCTCTGGACCTACAAGAAACTGGAAGAGAGCATGGCTGTCTGCTGTTTCTCTAGTGCACAATTGAAGTCCTAAGGCAGTCTGTAAAGCTTTAACCTTGGCTGTTGTCCTTGGTAGGATAGTTACTGGGCCAAATCTCTTGGAAGACAAGGCAGGGGGTTTTTTGCATAAGTTGGAGGGGCAAGTTTAATACCACAGCACAAACACATGTCTTGCCTTGACCAACAGCTCCAGAGACTTCTATCTCTTACCCCGACTGGCCTGTTGGCAGCAGTTCCATATCTATGAAGAGCCACATGACCCCCAATAGATCAGGTATACACTATCCAAAAACCTTGTAACATAGGACTTTGTGCATCAGCAGCATCCTGCTACCTGCATACCCTTGCTTCCAGACTGTGAGCTCACTTGCCTGCGTGAACCGTTAAGTGACTTGCAAGGTCTTGCTTGCTTGCTGCTGCTTCTCAGGAAATATCCCAGCGAGCAGATAGATTTTACTGTCCTTGCCTTGTTTTCTCTTCTTCTTCTGTTTCTGTCCTTTCAGAAGTGTTAACATTATTTAAAAGGATCCAGAAAAATAACAACATAGATCCTGGTTTTCCTTTTTTTTTTTTTTTGTTTATTTGATAACTTGGCCCAGTGTGGCAACCTCATCTACTGAGATTTTATTTTATAAAAATTTACTTTCGTATTTCATATAACAGTCAAAATTTCTGCTGCTGAAAATGCCATTTTTTTTTTCCCTGTGGGCTTTCTCCCTCCACTGCCATCAGAGTAATTACTGTTGTGAAATGAGTGCCTGGTACAGTTTTATGAATTAACACTTCCTACAAACAGGCACTGCTGCTTGTATCACCTGGTGCACTTGTGAAAACTGGATGGGGAAAAGTCCTACCAAATCAGGAAGGTGTTGAGCTTTGTTCTTGCTGTGCTTGCGGAAAACTGGTGACCCCCTGCAAAAGGCAAAGGGAAATTGCCAACTAGGAATTCAGCCCTCTGTGGGCCTCTCTAGCTGGCTATGATGGACCTCCTTGCACTGCAGTTGGCTGATGTAACTCTTGTCTTACCCTAATTAGAAAAGTCATGAAGACCCTGAGCCCCCTGACATTCGAAAAACATGTTAATTCAGAAGGGATGCTTGGTAGTATCCAAGTGGTTGACATCAGTGGGAGTGAGTAGAAATGATGTGAGAGAAAACTCTGGTTGTTTTAGTTTGGAAGCTGGGTAGAGTCTGAAGAACACCTCAGTGCCTGCTGTAGAGCTGCAGGATCTTCTTATTGTCCTCCTTGGGCCAGTCAAGCTCTCCAGCCATGGCACCAAGAGACGAAGAGCCCAAGGGAAGGAGCACCTGCTGCTTCCTTGGATGCCTTCAGGAAGTGCTGAATGCTTTATGGGCTGTTTTGCTTTGTATCTTTTCTTCATCCATATCTTTTTATTCTTACTCTCCACCTTTATTCATTTGCTGTCCCTTTTAAGTGTTTCTCCTGTTTTGTTTTTCCACAGCCCTTGTGGAAAGGGGGGCCCTAAGGTTTTGTTAGAAGGGCTGACACCTATCAAGAGAGAGAAATGCTAGGAATGGTAGGTGAGGAAAGCAGATAGTGAATGGGGTATAAACGGAGCAGTTGTTCATCTGATATACGCTGGGGTCCTGATGCAGTCATACAGGTTAGAGACTTCCTGAGGCAAAGATTGCCAGTGGACTTGTGTGTTTAGTGACCACCTTTGGAAGGGAATTCCATGGTCCCACTGATGTCAGCAAGAGTTAAGATCATGGATGAACAAGGGGCCAGTTCCTCTTGGGGCTCAGCATCCACAGTTCTGCTGAGAGTCAAGAAGGTGCAGCTGGTGTAGGCGAGATGCAAAATCAGCACCTTGTACATGTGCCCCTTGAAAGAGGCACAATGAAGCTGATCTTTTATAAAGAAACAGAGCAATATTTCCTTCCTATGACAGAAAAGTGTTTCAGTATCTTTATTTTTAACTTGTTTTCTCTTGCCAAGTTTTAGTAGCTTTGCCTATGGGTTTGCTCCAGATTTAGTAGGGTGTAGGAGTCCTTGCTGGACCCCTGCCTGGGTTGTTCAGGTCTTGTATCCCTTTCTCGCTCTGTGCATTAACAAGGCATCAGGCACCACGTGGAAAACTCATCTCCATGAAATCCTGGTACTTCCTAATCTTCGTAGTTGGCACATCTCAGCCACAGGAGCTCTCACCACCTCCTTGCCTCCGTCCAAAGCACAATGTCTGCCGAAGAGAGGTTGGGTGAACCGGAGGGATCGTGCCTTACCCGCAGGGATACTCGATGTCTTCAGCAGGCTGATCTGAGTCGCCTTGCTATGAAACACTGTCTTAATCTGGACTGTACAGCTTCCTGCAGCAAGAAGCAGTCGTTGTCACGTGGATAGATCCAACAGGTTAATTTAATCTTTTTTTTAAAAGGAACTTCACAGTTTTGAACTTGGTGGGGTGAGAAAATATCAGCTCTTAGGGGATAAATGAAGTCTCATCGTTGAATTTCTCCTCTTGGGGAGGAAGGATAGAAGTTACAGATGCTGCAGTCTGCTTCACTCTATAAAAGGGATCTTGTATGTACAGTATTTTTATATCTCTGCATTCCCACCTGTCAGGATTTGAATCAGAATTGATTGCATTCGCTACTTATGGAAAAAAATGGATTGTTATTTTTACAGTGCTAGACCTTTTTGTGTTTATTTTGTGCCAAATTACACCCACCGTTACATTCTAGTGTTTTCATTCAGTTTATTGCTGTGGATCAATGTGTATATTATATATTTTTATTATCAAGGTTATTATTTTAATTCATATTATCCTGTATACAAACTAACTGTGGATGGCTAATTTATATATATAAAGGGGAGCACTTGGAGACAGTGTGAGGATTCCCCTACTTAGTTTACACTCTTGTAAGTTAGCACAGCCAGTCCATGAAACTCGTTTCTTCTTGCACAGAACAGTCTCCTGGGTGTCTGTCCCCCTGAGCAGATGTCTCCTTCTGTCCCTCACAGCAGCACTGTCGCTGCAAGACTGTGTGAGATGCAATGGGAACTGAAGCACAGCTCATAGCATGGACTGATGGGCAGCTGAGCCAGTGCTATCCAGCCCCTGGCTGATGGACAGTTGGGTTTGCCCCACTCTCCCAAGATGTTCAGGGCTTAGTTTTGCAGTTGCTTTGGGAGGTGGGTGTGAGACATAGGGCTGGCTATGTGAGAGGCACAGTGGAGTCACTCACATGAAGTGTACCACAGGCAGCTTGTCTTACGTTTGGTGCAGAGGACAGGCATAAACCTATAGAGATCCCAGTTTACCGTACTCCTTACATGTGCTGTACCACATTTGTGGCTGTGCAGCACTGCTGTGGAGGCACTGACTGTGCTGCACACACGTGCCCCTTGGACTGCTGTGCCCAGAACAGGCTGTGGGATGTGTTTCATATTGAGAAAGCTGCCCTAACCTCAGCATCTGGGCTGGAGATATATATCAGCCACCTCCTCCCCATCAGTAGCACGGGGCAAAGTTTAGCTGTGCAGTTTGGGCTCTTCCAGGAGAGTTCCAGAGAGGACAGTGGCACACACAAATGAGTATTTTCTACTTCATGGTAAACAAGTTCCACTGTATCAGTGTTCACTGTAAGTAGACTCCATGGTCTGTCTCTGGCTGCATCTGTGCACTGCAATATAGTTAATTGCCTCAGAGAAATAACTGCAGTTGTCTCATTTAGCTCTTAAGGGTAAACTTTCAGTCTGTTGAATCTAAATATTAGCCATGAGATGAGGTGGATTAGTCAGAAGGCTTAAATTCCTCAGAGCTGCAAGTGTACCCTGGGTTGTAACAGCTAATCCTTAAATATAAATTGCGCACTGACAATAATCCGTCTATGCAAGCCTATTCTTGTTTTTATTTTTGACTGTTCACTCTATAATTTTACCAGGTTTGGCGTAGAACTTCTGAATGACATTTAACCAAAGTATCATGTCTGTCTGTGTGTGTGTGTGTGTGTAGCATGTTTTGCTTCATACTCCTGAATTCTCATTGAATGTAAAGGGAACATTGCCTTGCCCCATTTTGTTCAATAAACCGCTGTATTTTGTTACCCACCACATCCTTCTGTCCGTCCATGTGCTTTTCTGGAAACACCGAAGTGGGTTACACAAAAGCAGGAGAAAACAACACTTTGTTCCACGCTTTGTTCTGAAGCTCAGCTGCTTCTACCAATAATTACGTTCTTCCACTGTAATAGATGTAGCAAACAAACAATTTTGTATTTAATTTGATTATTTTGTGGACAGACAGATGGAAAAAAGGCTATGTAATATCTTGGAAGGGATCTGGACTGTTTCATTTCCTGAGACTGTGATACTGAAAAATAAAGCAGTATAATTATTTGTAAGGGTAGGATGCTTTTTCTTATTCAATTAACATAGCTTTTAAGTCTGCAAAAAGCCTGCTTGAAGATTCTCACAAGCAACTTATACCTACAGTGGTGGAATGGAAGGCAAGAAGGAAACATGGCAAATGCCTTGTGACTGACTGCTGTCTTCAAAGGCATCAGCTGAGGGATGCAGCCACAAGCAGCTCAAACGTGATCTGAAGCCACTGTCTTGTCCCAAACTCAGTTTCTCACTGAACATGCTAAAATAAAGGGGAGGGTACAAAATATACACTCTGGATCTTGGATCCAAACTGTAAACCTTAAATATTTTTTTACTCACTTCTCTCTTGTTACCGAGTATGAGAATTGCAGAGGGGGCAGAGAGCCCTTTGACACTGCAGCAGGGGGTGCACCAGGCTGTTCCTCCATGGCCCAGAGGTTTGGGTGCTCTGACTCCAGCTGAGTTCAGTTTTGGGCTAGGTTAGAGTCACAGCACTACCCCGGTGCTTTCAAATGTCTTTACATCATCTATATGTCCCACCAGCTCCATCCCAGAGTCCCTTAGGTCTTAGCAGTGAGTGGAAGTAGGAATCAGCAAAACAGACATGGTTGGCAGTGCAGCAGCCTTGTAAAAACAGGGTGCTGAGGAGTGGCAAGAGCTCTGCCAACTTACAACCTATTGCAGCCTCTTGTCTGGAGTGACTGGGTTGGTCTGTTTTCTCTGAAAGGCTTCTTTCACACCAGCCTTGGCACTTGATGAAGCATTGGGCTGCGGCGGGAGGGAGTCCAGCTGGAGCCCTGAGAAGCATTGTGCACACAGAGAGCTGGATGTGGGAGCCACAAAAAAAACACTGAGGAGCCCCTGGGGACTTTTTCTGTAGCAGAAGACTTTCTGATCTCCGAGTTTCCAAGTTGCATGCTGCTCTCAGACTATGTGGGTGTGGGTGGCCATTGTGAGTGGATCCATTATACCACTGGTGGTGGATCAAGATTTCCCAGGGATCCTCCATCTGTGAAAAAGATAAGCCAGCTGAGATGGCAAAAAGTCACCATTGCTGGGTACCCATCAGCCTGACTGCCCCCTTGGCTGCATTGTCCTACACTTCAAGGTTGGAGTTGCAGGTGGCAGCTGCATTCTCCTGCCTGTGTGCATGGCCAGATCCTCATCTTCCACCCAGGTCCACGCTGTGGAACCAGGGGCTCTTGCCCACAAAGACTTGCATGTTACTTGTGGTTTGGGAGGGCTGAACCTGAGCTACGGGCTGCCAGTGGAAGGAACTGCAGGGCTGGGGGTGCTCACACAGCAGGTAAATAAACAACATTTTGTGGACAGCCAGGGTGAAACTGAGCTGTGATTTGCTGACTCATGCATTGCTCTGGGAGCAGTTGATGGTGAGTGACTTACATGGAACTGATGCTCCTCTCGTTCAGGAGGCAAATCATGGCTGCAGAGTGACCCAGAGCCTAAACCAGGTGAGGTATCTGAGGTACAAATTACTTGCTGTAGTACACATGGTATGTATGGACTATTCCCCATTAGTTTCCCAGGGACCTGGTGTGTTACAGCAGGCCTAGAGGTGGAGAACATCCCCTCTGCCATGCGAAACCATGACTTATTCCTGAAACTGTTCCTTCTCAATTTCAGTATTGAGCAAAACTAGCCCCTATATCTCAATTCTTTGCACCATCCTGCTCACAAACCAGTGACAGCTCCTGGCTCTGATCAGTTGTCTCAGGTCAGAGGTACATGTGTCCATCACCATGATTTGTTCTTGCAAAGACAGTGAGCCTTGAACCCTGAGCCCATCAATTTTACCCTGACTCACCCTGGTCAGAATTCCTGACACAGTTGATGGCAAAAATTAGATTTAGTAAATGAGACCTGGGATCAGGCAGCAAAACAAGTTTAAAACAAGCACAGAACTTGAGTCTGACAGCTGGCTATTTGTTGAATGTCTGTGCTTCCCTGACCCCAGAGAGCCCCAGACAAGCACCCAAGCAGTTCCTCCAAACCTGCTCCAGTATCATGTTATTGCTGGTGAGCAGCAGCTGAGTATTGACACCTCGATTTTCACAGTCTGCTTTCCCCTAGCACTGCTTTTGCCTTAGTAATAACTGCCCTGTCCTGCCCTCGTCCCCCAAAATGGACATTCTAACTCCACCTTGGTGACTCACACATCATGGCCTTTTGAGGCCAGGCTTCAAAAACAGGCACAGAGAGCCCCTGGCTGGTGCTGGGGGCTAGAAATCGTGCAACACATGACTTCTATTTATGTATAAACAGCGTAATGCCACGTCACAGGACAATTTTGTTCCTGGCTATTTTAGACTTGGATGGTGTCTCATTTTCACATTTTACTGAAAACACGGTTGACATATGCAGCACAGAATTGTGAGCCAGAGGAACATGTGTGTGTCTCACTAGTAGGGTTTATGCCCAGGGGAGCAGTGCAGGAGTGCATCAGCATCCCATTCCTTGGGATAAGCATGGAGCTGGGACAGGTTTTTACCCAAGAGCACTCTACACTGCTGCCTTCCTCCACTCTTCATCCTACCCCGGTGCAGGCAGTGTCCAGAGGGTAATGACATTGCCATGCACATGCATGACACCAGAGGTTGCTTGTGGAATGTGAGCTTTGTCCCAGCAAGGCTGGAAAAGAGCTGATTTGTAGTTAACAGTTGCTGGTACAACAGTAGGAGGTTTACCAAGGGAAGGTGATGTTTGAGGAGTGGATAAAATTTCCAGCTACTCAGGGCTTATTCCCACCACTGGCACTGGCTGCCAGCTGCCACACTGCACACTGTCCCAAAAGGTTCTGCTCAGCCTGTCAGGGGACACATAAACCCCACTTAAGCACTTCACTTGAGTATTTTTATTTACTCACAACTGATGAAACACTGAAGGCCAGTCTGAAGGTGTATGGTGATGTCCAGGAACATCTTTCCCATAGTGTGCGGGCAGGTCTGGAGGAAGGGATTGCTTGCAGTCCCCTCTCCAAAGGAAAAGGGAGACATCAAGAACAACTGTTTCTCAGTGAATTTTCTGGTCTGATAGCAATCCCAGCCAGCATGTCCTAGTCGAAAAGCCCTCACCCGTAGGAAGTGTGTCCTGTGCACAGACAGGATTGCCACTGGTGTCACAAGAAAGCTGAGAGTTGGTGCAGAGCATCTCACATGAGAAGGGGGATGCATTGTTGCAGCACCTAGGGCAAAGAGGACCCACAGCTGCTTCAAGTTTGGCCATGACTGCATATCTGCAGACCTGACTGCAGCTGTGTCTTGTTGACACCTTCAGGGCATAAGAGGGACGAGGAGCAGCACAGGCAATTGGGGTGGGCTGGTCTTTGTTAGCTAGAGAAAACTGGAATAGTCCAACAGTAGTAGAAGACGAGGTTGCCCTGGTGCTTGGTCCTCTGCAGACAAAAGGAGTTAAATTAGGTGTGCAAAGATGCAAGATAGTGCCAGTTTACCTCATCCACAAGAACACTGAAACAGCTGATCCCTCCTGGTCTCCTATTCTCTGTCTTCGACACCTAGCTGAGAAGAGACCCTTGTGGGTCCCAGCGGACAGCAGTGGCCTCCATCAGAAGCAGGTAAGCCAAGGAAGGGTGGCTTTCTTTTCTCTGTGGGACAGGCACTGGTAGCTGGTCTTGGGAAAATGTCTGCTTGAAGTCAGGATGTGCTGAAGTTTGTGTTAATTGCTCTGTGACCTTAAGGTGTATAAAGCATTGCTCAGTGCAGATTTTGACTCAGTCCCAAAGTGGTTCAGCTGTGTGAGCACAGCTCAGAGCTGGGGCTTTCCCACTCAGCCTGTCAGCAAGGCAAACGTTCAAGTATTGTGTGGCACTAAACTGCTTTTACTTTCAATAAAACTCCCTCACAGCTAACACTGATACATCTGCACTGTGAAAGGGCTCCCAACTCCCATGCAAATGTCTTGATACCTCTATCCTATGCTTACTGAGTGTATTACCAACTTTCTTTATGTTCCTCGTGTGAGTGAAGTCAGTTTTAGTGCCAGCTGTAGTGTGCAATGCAGTCCTTTCTGGTCGCAATTTTTTTCTCCCAAGTATCCTTAACAAGGGATGGGAGAAGTCCCTGGAGGTTTACCTAAAAATCCAGCTATCCCTGGAGAAATGAAGAGCAACTTAAAAACAAAGGCTTGAAAACTAACTTGGATTAATAAAGACAAATTATAATAATCTTGGTGAGAAAAAAGAAAAATCCAGGAAGGCGGAAAAATCCTTTACTTTTAAGTGGTTACTTTTGCTCCTATGCTCATCCGAGTGTTGGGCTCAGGGTGCTCCAGCAGCACGTTCTATCCCAGGGCTCTCTCTAGTGGATAGTTCGCAGAAAGGAAAGACTGTACAGCCGCTCACTGGTGGCGCTGCGTCTGCACCGAGCGGGTCGCACCCGTACCTGCACCGAGGGAGATGCATTTTTGGGTGCTGACACTGCGCAGCAGAGAGAGCAGAGTAGTTGTACTCTCCCCTCTCGCAGGTGAATCTCCTACATGGACCGATCAGGCCTCGGGAGCACAGGCAAATGCAACCAAACTCCTATCTGTGAGGGGTACAGAGAGAGGAATCAAACCCGAGACTGATGTATCGATGGTGCCATAGTTCTGCTAAGTCCTCGGGGTTAAAAAAAGGGCAAGTGGGCCATATTGGATCAAGTCATTTGAAACCCTCCAGAAGTCAAAACACCCCATGGCCTGAGCATCCCTTTACACAGCTGGGTGGGGTCAGTTGTTCACTCTATAGCTGTATCAGATTGGTTACAAACAGATCTCAGTTTGAGAGCTCCAGCTTTGCCATGCTCCTTTCAGCATACTGCAGCTGGAGACTGACAGCAGACAGGATCCCTCTGCTGGGTTGACCAGCAGTTTTGGAGACCTGTATTTTTAAAAATCTCTTTATATATCATTGGGCAACATAGTTGGTAATAGCCATTGCCACCTAAACTATTGATTGCTTGAAGGGTAGTATTTGGGCAATTTTCTTATTTATGGTATTACACATCTTATATTTATTTCATTATAGTAATTGTGTGCCAAAACCATATATTTTAATAATGTTAAATATGTGGCACTCAAAAACTTAGGAAATAGCAGAATTTAAATAATAGAGATAATGCTAATTTGCCAGTACGTAATGTAATCAAGAGAGGATCAGGGCAGTATTTTTTCCTGGACTCTTGCCTCAGGCCCAGGACAAGCTCATTGTATGCTGAGCTATGACTGGTGCTGCCACAACCTCAGACTTGGGGTGGCAGCCACAGGAATGCTATTCACTAGCAATCCAACACATCAGCTTCTAGGACATTAATAAAATTAAAAAAAAAAAAAGCCAGACAAGTTTTAAAGCATTACATAAAGACATAAAGTCAAAATTCCCCAAAGAACAGGGAGTTCTGCTTGACAAATAACACAACCACCCACACCCGGCTCCAGCCAGGAGCCAGAGTCTCCACCACCTTCTCCTATAAGCTCCTAATGCCCCAAAGCAACTGACTCCTCCCTTTTATCACCAGCCCTTCACAGCTTAGTCTCCTGGGAAAAGGCTTTTTCACACTTAGAAAGCTGCTTGTTCCCATCCTTCTGATTGATTTAAACTTTTCTCTGCTTTTGTTGTGAGAGTTTTGGTTTACTCTTTAGAGGATTAAAAATTGACTCTTACACTCTAAAATTAATTCCCAGCTTACCTTTCCCATGTTTTTTGTAACTTCTGTGTGAAATACTTCAGCCTGTGGTTCAAATACTGTAAATGGTTTTCTCAGCTTGCAGTGCTTTGAGTGTTGGAGAATACTGTCATTCTGTGGTGTGAATTCCAGAGAAACTGTGGCTGGTGGTTTGCAAAGAAGCTTTAAGTGACTTTGTGTGTAGCACCTCTGCAAAGCTGTACTGGTTACCCCTGTGTTAAGCAACCTTGTCTGAAAACTTGGCCTTGCAGGCCCTCTTCCAAAGGGGACAGGTGTGGGTGGCTTCTGAAGTGCCGGAGGGTCTGGATGGGGTATGGGCTGGTACAGAGCACTGCCCCAGGCCCTGCAGCCAAGCTGCTGCAGTAACTGCTGGCAAGTATTTTAAATGTCTTACTGAGCCACCATAACTTGTGGAAGAGAGATGTTCTGTAGCAAAACTACCACTTAGTACTGTGAAAGACAAGAAAAAGCACTTAAGGAAACCTTCTTGCTAAATCATTCTATTTTTGCTGTGCGTGAAGGCAGGAAAAGCATCACTACTGTGTAGAATACTAGGAAGTTGCCTTGCAGGAGTTATCTGCATCCCACTGCATTGGTGCTGTGCAAACCTGAAACAATCCTTAAGCAATCCCTACCCCAGGTTGCTTGAGGTGCACATGCAAAGGAGAGGCAGCCTGGCTATAGAATAGCATCTTACCCCAGCTTTTTCTGCTGAACTGATCTCATTTATTTTCTTTAAAGGCTTCAGAAGCACAGCTGTATTTATATGCCTAAATCCCATGGACCTAAGCACATCAGTATTTTTACATCTAGAGGTGTTTTTTTTTTTTTTTCCCCTTCAGTCTTTATCCTTTACAGCTTAATTGGGTTCTGTGTTACTGAAGGCTGCTTGCTACTTAAAGAGCATTGGAGAGTTGCACTGAAATATTTATGTCCAGTGCATTACTTCATTAAAGAAATGATCTAAAATGAATGGAGATTGAATTATGCCCAAAATGCCCTATAAAACTGGATGCTGACTGATTACTTAATGGTTCTCCTGATACATGATGCATTAGAGGTCTCTGTTGCCTTTAATTTTTCATGGGCTGAGCTCAGCTTTGCAGCAACCCCAGACTGTTGGTTAATGGGATTTCCTTGTAACAAAGAGTATCGTTCCTTTTTTCTTCTTTGACAAACATGGTGTTTTCATGATATATGAGTTGAAGTGTCAAAGTATGTTTTGTGCTTGAGAATGTATTTGGGGTCATTAAAGGGATCACTCCTATTTCAGTGCTCGTGAGCCAACCTGTTCCAAAAATACTCCTGCAGCTCAGGAGATCCCTTGCAATGTGTTTTGCCTTTAGACAGGTACAGGTAAGCTGTCTCACAAGTACACTGCCTGTGTAAGAGAATGGTTCTGTAGTTAAAAATGAAAGAGCTTAATTTGGTGCTAACCACTCAACAGCATCTTTGTACAGCAGAGAGCTTTTATCAAAGCTCAATTTGGTCTTGGGTAATAGAGAATGAATTCTCCCAGCTGTGATCAGCTAATGCAAATAGCAATACAAACGTTGCAGGATGCAAAGGAACACTGTGGTAGGTGTTTCAGACACTGCTGTCCTCACTTCCAAGCATGATGTGCATATTCTTTTCTCTTCTGTGGTCTTCCTTCTATTTGTTTCATTCCTTAGGAAAACCACTCTGTGTTTCCATAATGG
The DNA here is from genome assembly GCA_013399855.1 of Oxyruncus cristatus. Classification (NCBI taxonomy): domain Eukaryota; kingdom Metazoa; phylum Chordata; class Aves; order Passeriformes; family Cotingidae; genus Oxyruncus; species Oxyruncus cristatus. The sequence continues at coordinate 732,932 of VXAY01007256.1, forward strand.
AGCCTGTGTGGACTGGACAGGGCTCAGAGTGAATCTGGGGACAGCAGAGCCTGCAATAGTGAGCTGGGATCAGGCAGGTCTGCCTTGCTTGTTAACAGTCCTGCAGCATCATTCCTGCTTCTCATGGCTGGTCCTGCAGGCCTGAGCAAACCTGGTTTCTCAGCACCTGTGCAGTGCCAGTTTCAGTGCTTGGGAGGGATCTAATCACCCTCGGGCAGTGTTGGCCTGGCCTTCTGCAGGGCAGGAGTTCTTCGAACCTTCATTTGTACAAAGGAAAATGTCCAGGATTTAACAGAAATGCCTTTTTGTAACAGAACTTTCTTTTGGCCTGTCCCTTAATCTCACTGTCTCTAGGAAAATCCTAGGAAATGCACTAGGAAAATCCAATCCTTGAGGAGGTAATCCAGTAAGCATCAATTAACACAATTATCTTTAAAATCAAATGAGCTTTAGCTGGGTGAGCTGGAAATAAAGCATGCAGGGACTTAGGGGCAATTCAATTCATTAGTATCCCTTTGCTAGTAAAAAGTAGCTCCTGCGGAGCCCAATTTTCTGAAACATTGGAGATCCCTCTACTGTGAGGGACAGTTGTAGCAGAAAATACAAGACTGGGAGTCTGGAGAGTTGGGGCCACCTTCCAATTCAGTGGAAGTGCAGTGCTGGTGGGGATGAGAGTACCAGCTGGAGGTGCCTGGTGATGAACAAGGTATATGAGATGCATTGCCAGCACCAGACCTCTCCTGGGGAAATCTGGGATTCCAGATGTATGATTTAAAAGATCAGTATATTGACACACTTTGGGCTCTTCACCAGGAAATAAAATGTGTGTGGGATGTGCCTGGTTCAGGTACATCAGCTTCCGTGGCTCGAGGGGACCCAGGCACTCTCCAGGCAGCATCCACTGCACTAGTGTAGCAGCTTTCTGCATCCAAAGTGTAGGTGGTTAGCAAGCTGAAAACCTGTGTTTTATTCTCTCTGCTCACTGAGATGCAAAGCCATACCTCCAGTGTGCCAGGAGAGTGTGCTGGCTACACAAATTTGTTCTGATAAGACTGTGTTCTCCAGGCCCTGGTGCTCAAGCTGTGCTGCCTCTTTGATGAGCTGAGCTCCCAGGACCAAGGGAAATGATGCAAGGGGGAGCCTTAGATGTCCCTCAGAAAGAAGGCAATTCTAGATCAGTCCTGCTTCTGCAGTAATTTAGGTACTTGACAGTGTCATTAGATAAAATTCTGAAATATCCTTGCTGCATGGAGCCAAGCTTGGCACTTGCAGGATGCATAGTCCTGGGGCAGCCTCACCTTGAGCATGTGGATGGAATTGGTGTTTCTGTGGCTTCCAAGGATCTTCTGGGATGAAGATGTGCTGTGTCCCTCTGAATGATGGCAAACAATGAGCCTGGGAGCCAAATACAGCAGCTAGACAACAAGCAACTGTGGGGATAAATAACTGGAGGGAGGTGTAGGGTAATCAAGACTACTGTGGAGTGGGGCATGAAGGAAAAGGCCACACATGGAAAGGAAGGAAAAATAGCATTTTTATTGTTCTAGAAGAAACTGGGGGTTCTGCTTTGCCTTCCTGGGGAAAAGAGAATATCTACTCCCAGTCTCACAATGCAATAAAAACCTAAAGCAAATCTCCTGACTCCTGACAGCTTGAGATTCTTAACACAGTAAATAAAGCAACTTGTTTTCTCAAAGTCAAAAAAGGACCTGTGGTTTGTGACAAAAGTTATTAATAAAATGTGTTCCCTGGGGCAGTGAATTTGGAGGTTGCCTCATCAGACAGTGATTACCAGACCAGTACCACCATTCCTGAGGCAATTGAAATTTAGCCTCCTGACAAAAAATTGATTTTGAAGATTAATTGTCCCCTGTAAAACAGTTTTAGACCGATCTGAAATACAGAGAGGACAATTGTCCTTTGGGTTTAATAGAGCTGTCTCTTTGATATCCACAGAGCTAGAGCAGCTATATGGGTTTTTGTCCTGACTTACTGATGGTGACAATAGGAAGAAGGCATTTTCAGAGGGGTGCCACTGTCAGGAAGGCAAACACCCACGGGTGATGTCTATCTTAGCTGCACTCCCAGTGCTTGACCGAAGGTAATGATGAACAAACTTTGTATTTTAAAAGTGGAGTTTCCTCATGAAGCTCTAACTGCAACAGTGTTGGTGCTGTGTAATCTGTACAGCTTTTAAACCTGAGTTGGAAAGACAAAGCCAGCTGGAAGAGTTTGTCTTGATGTTATTTTTCAAATGTGTGTGAAAGGGCACTGCTTAGAACCCTTGGGGGGCTCTGGTCTTCCCAGGGAGGACTTTTGAAGTGCAGTAAAACAGCCTTTGCTCTAACACAGTTATTGTTTATCTACTGTGGAAATGTTGGTTTGAGCTGGGGAAACTTTTCTATGTGGAAATTCTTCTGGGATATACCTTTTTCCTTGCCTTTCTTTCTCTGGTTTGAGCTGAAACTCCTCTAATCTTTGAACCTACAGATAAGCTTTAGTGAAATTGGCCAGAGGAATCCTCAATATTGGTGCTCAGCTAGAGAATTCACACTTGTGGGTGCTCACCTAGAGAATCCACATTGTGGCTGCTGAAAGAAAACAGGCTTTGCATATTCTGCTGCTCAGGAAGAAACCCATATTTGGTCCTCCCCAGAATTCAGGCAGCTGAATTTGAGTTGGGTATTGAACCTCCACAGGTGGCAGTGGGATGCTGGGAGAAGGAAAAGAGAAAGTGGGTCTTGGGTGGGAATTTGTCATGATTTAGTATTTCAGGACTGCAAGAGCTGCTGGTTCAAGTGGGTGCCTGAACCTCAATGTGAAAACATTGGTCTCTTGGCTTTAACTCAGGTTTAATACAGGTTTTCCGTAACAATCCCTGTCTGTATCCCGTTGCACGTGCTTCCTTTTATAGCGTCAAACTCATAGCAGCAGGAAGACTGAGAGCTGACCTAACCATGTCCTTGGTGTCTCCTGATGCACAGTTTCTCCTCTGCTCTGTGGCAAGATTTCTTCATGCCTTCAGCCTGGCCTCTCCATTAAGGTGCTCATAGTCTCTGTCCTGGGACTCTTCCTTCTTGTGCCTTCTAGGAATTTGAAAACTTGAAGAGTTAGTTGTTCCAAGCAGGAGAGGCTGATCATGTCTATAAATAAGATGGTTCCTTGGGAAGCTGCAGACCTGGAGGCATGAGCACAACCCTAGAGCATGCTCTCAGCTCTTGTGCAGACTGTGATGAGAATTGCTAGGGAATGGGAAAGAGGTGTCTTTTGGAATAGCACTGCAGGGAGCAGTGAGGTTTGGGACTGCTCCCTGCCATGGTGTTGAGCAGTTGAAGCTCAGGAAACCTGTAAGCCTGGCTCGCAAAAGCTGTAACTGTCCTTCACCTCTTACATTTGCACACAACACTCATCCCATAATTCCTCACCCTCTTAGCCTCTGGTGGGAGAGAAACCCCCTCTGAATCAACTTGCTTAACACAAGGTTTAGTAAGTTGATTCCCAAAAGGTACTGTCAGGCTCCTGACAGCATTATCAGCTGGGGATGGTACCTACCAGCACCTCTAGGGCTTCTGGGTTTGCTGCCCAGCTCCCAAGCCACAATCCCTCATTATCAGAGGGGAAGGTGTAGAAAGGAGCAACTGATGGCAGCTTTGGGCTAGAATTAGCTTTGAAATGTTTTTTTGTTGGTTGTGGGGGGGTTTTTTGTTGGGTTTTTTTTTTTTTTTTGGTTCTCCGAAAGACATCTCCCCATGGTACTGACAATAACAAATGATTTTCAGCTTTTCCAGGCTCTCTTCCATTCCACATTGTGTTGCTGATAACCTCACAGCAGGGATTCGGGGAGGGGGGGAAGGCAAAAGCCAAACAAATAAATAAAAAAAAAAGCTAATTTACTTTATACTGGGAAAAGGAGAAAAAGGGCAAACTCCAGGAAGTAAAACTTGCACAAACTTACTATGATGTCTCTCTTGCCTAAGCACAGGCCTCAGTGCCAGGGTCTCCTTTGGCAGACGGGCTTTGTCACACACTCTGCAGAGGCACTTTCAGTGCAGGGTATATTCAATCTTTCAGGGAACATTTGTTTCTTCTCTGTTTGTATTTTTTTGGTTTGTTTTTACTAAGCTTATAATCAAAAAAAGGAAAGGAAGAATAAAATAATAAAATGAAACAATGTTCAGTAAAGACATGGAGAGAAAACTTCTTGCTAGGCTGTGAATTTGAAAATTTGCTTAAGCTCAGGTGCCCCACTCTCCTCCCAAAATTTTCTCAGCAAGTCTGTGGTCTCTGTGTACGTGCAACTAGATTCTTTGGCCACTTGATGTCTCTGTGGGTCGTGGAGAGCCGTGGGTAAATAAATAGAGGTCATGCTGGAGCTGGATGGAAGCAGAAGCAGTGATAAGCTTGCTCCTCAGAGATGAGCCTTTGCTAGAGCAGTGTGCCATTCCCCTTCTCTGCTTGTTTCTTCAAATGAGCTTCAAATTTTCAAACCGGTTGGAGAGACAGGAAGATTTGGGTAGCCAGTTTCCAAAGGGAGTTGATGAGGATCTGCACCCATCAGTGCTGTAGGTATGAAACACACCATAGAAATTTGGGACAAGGGGTCTTGGCCAGGCCCCAGCCCTGTCTGCTTCCCCTCTAGTCAAAACCCAGTGGCAGAGGGGGGCCAAGATGCCAGGCTGCTGCAGCATCTCCATACAGGGGAAGATGAGACTTAATAAACATCTGGCCAAAATCCTCCCCATTGCCTGGTGGGGCCTTGCATGGGGGAATTGCCCTGTGCTGCCATAAACACAAACCCCAGCTCTGTGTGGGGGTGGATCATAAGGAGATCTGGGGTATTCCTGTGGCTTTGCAGGTGTACCAGTCTATTCCAAAAGTCTGATCACCCTGTGATGCTCTGACAGACTGAGGGCTCAGGTGGGACAGAGGTGATCCTTCCAGTCTGACACTGTCACAGTCCTAAAGACAGCATTTGCCACGAGTCTTTTGTTTATGCATTGTGAAAAATCAAGATTAACCTTTGCTGGAGCCAGACTGTGGTATCTCTGTCTCTTTGGTTGTGGAGGGATGGTTGTGCCTGAGATTGCTTTGGACAGTGTATAGATAAACTGAATGTAATTACAGCCACAGCTGTGCATGGAAATGCCTCAGGAAAAGAAGTTTCCCATAGTTATTTCTGCTGGTGGTGCAAAATTTCATTGAGATAGTAGCTTGAGGCCCCTTCTCTCCTGTGTGTGCTTGTGCAAGGCTGGCTCTTTTTTCCAATCCTTCTAGTCCTAAAGAATTCAAAGTTTTGCTTCTGCAAATGTAGATCTGCCTAGGAACAGACTTTTCCTCATCGTGATTCAGCAGGACTGTTGCTGTTCCCTAGGAATGTATAGAACCTTTTTAGGTACAATTAAAAGAAGTCGAATGACCTTTTTTTCCAACTCAAAAGTTCTGCAATGGTTTCTCTCAAACAAGAAGTTTTAGCTCACTGCATGGGTTTTCAGTTTGGGCCATTTATAAAGCTTCTTCCTGCAGTGTATCCATCACTTTTCCCAGAGCCACTTCTGAGGGAGGAGAGCTCTGTGTTGGAAAGATGGTGACTGGGAAAGTGCTCATCTTCCCTGAGCTGCAAAACAACTTCCCTGAGCTTCTTCCTGGCCTCAGGGCACTTGAGCAAAATTGCACACAAGGCTCACGCTACAATTTGCTGTTACTTATGTGGGAAGATAAATTTGGAACATCTCAATCTATCTGCTAAGTTGCAATTTATGAGCTACAAATGACTGAGTCTTAGAGGGGAACAACAAATTCGAACCAAACTCTGCCACTCTGTCCCTGGAGGCAGAGACCAGCTGAAAAGCTAACTGCTTTTAGTGGAGCATATGGATTTATAGAGGTGACAAGAAGTCCTCTCAGGAGCTGACAGCAGTGCCATAGGCTCTGTGCTGCACATCAAAGCATTTGGGGCTTAGAAGTGATGGGCTTAAAGTGAGTGGCAAGGACTTGAAGAGGAAATGGTCTGGGAAATACACAGAAATAGCAGAGGCTTCTGTGTTCACATACTCTGTTCCTGTACAGTTCACAAGAGAAAAGGGGGAAATTTGTTTATTAAACAACTCTTTGTGACTTATTAATTCCATTCATCTGAGGATAGAGCAGCTCCCTTCGGAGTGCTTGTTATTGCTTGCCTGGAAATCAGTCAGAGTCTGGCCACGAAATGATGTTCTGGTTGAAAATCCTTGTTCAGTCAGTAATTTATGCAATTGCTAGGAGACTGCTCAGATGGCTAAATGACTTCTATTAACATAACTTTAATTCTGTACTTCTAACAGAAGTAATTTATGCTTTCTGTGTTTTCAAGACCCTTTATTAGACTTCAAGTCCAAGTTCTGGGGACAGATCAAGGCTTTGTCTTTTTACCAGTGATTGCTTCAAGTAATCTTTGAGACTAGAAGCTGCTTAAATTTTCTTGGTAGCCAGGCAGGAAATACGGAACAGGTCTTGGCAGGTATCAGTTCCTAAAGCCTCTTATGTTTCCCCAGGGAAGTATTTGTTGGGACTCAGTTACACTGATGGTTAAGGTCAGGTTGGCTTCCCCAAGAGAGTGCTGGTACCTGTAAACTGAATCAATTCTTCTAGCAAATGTTAGATGTTTTGCCTGAACTCTACTTACTGTAGAATAAAAAAGTCTGACTGGGTTGGTGCAACCATCAGCAATAGTAGTTGCCGTGGTGTCTCTCATTAAGTCTGATAGTTGTGATTTCTTGCAATAGCTGGACCAGCTGGTGCTCTGCCATGTCTCCATTTTTCCCCAGTTAGAAACTCAGCCAATTGTCTATGGTAGATTGCGGCCTGCCAGTGAGATCGAGATAGGAAGGGAATGTGCTCTGAGAATTTAGGACAGAAAGTACCATAGAGGAGATCAGCAAGAGCTGCCTATCAATTATAAAAGGTGGTATAAATTCCTAATCTACAAACTGTTTTATTAATGGTGACCATCATTAATACAAAACAACCCCTAAATGCTGCATAAGCTATGGATCAACAGATGGGGGATCCAGTTCTTGCTTTTTGTTAAATGACACCACACGAGCACAGAATTCCCAGTGTGGGGAAATTCCTGAAAACTTTGCTTCTTCCATCATCTCAAAGGGGATATTTTTAATTGAAAATAGGCACCGTAAATGGAAGAATCCACTTGGAGTCCTTCAGCTGGATTACTTTGTAATGCAAAAGGGGAAAAAGTCTATTTCCAATTATGACAATATATTTTGCCAGCCTGCACTGATGGAGTGTTGCCAGGGAAACCCTCTAATCATCAAAGAACATGTTAGTGTTAATGTGATTTTTTTTAGTAGGTCTCCTAAGAGAATGGCTTATGTCCTTCCAGGAGAAAGGCACTGCTGAATAAATCATCCAGCATTCCTTACCAACAAGGCTCTCCTAAGTATATTGAACAAATAAGGATTATTTTTCTGAAAGGAAATGTGTTTCTCCTCCGAGCAGCTCACCAGGCATGCTGGCAGCAGCTGCTTGGAGGCATGTAAGCAGATGGGTTTTTTCTTGGAGAATGCTGCCCAGAAAGCCCCTCAAGCTGGCAGTGTGGTTGGTGGGGCAACAGAAAAGTCATGCAAGCAGGTCGTTAGCCCCTTTTGGGAGATAATGAAGCCCAGTGGCAGAGACTTCTGGAAACTGAGCTGTGGTGGTTTGTTCTCTATGCATCCTTGCATCTAGCTGTTGGGCTTCCCTCTTTTTCTGCCCCTGCCACCCAAGGGCCTTCCTTTTTCTTGGTACTGCTGCAGAAGAGTATCTAGACAAGCAGCAGAACCTCCTAACCTGCAGGGAGCTGTGTCTGGTGCAACAGCAAGGATCTCTTCCGTGGAGGACTGCAATAATCTGCCTTTCTCTGCAGCAGCCAGTTAGCAGCTATGGAAGTGAGGTTTAAGTGTAAGTGACCCTCAGCCCTAGGGCTGCCGTAAGCTGGAATATATAACTAACCAAATACTTCCAGGGATGTGTTGTTTTGTATCTGGGCTTTCAAGATAGATTGCAGCAGCCCAGAGATCGCTAACTAGACTGCCCGATCTTGTGGGAGTTTGAGCTAGAAGGTTCACACTGACTTCAGGGGTTAATAGCTATGTGACTTTGGGTGCTGGTTAGGGAGCTCACCTGCAAGGGGACACATGTAGGCTGCAGCCACTGGCTTCTAGGACAAATATCTCTGTCTGAGCTGCTGGCAGACTTGGAAACCCACCCATACCCAGCAGTGGCCATGTCACCGATAACCCTTCATCTCTGTCAGGAAACTGGCTGAAAATGGTGTGGCTGATGACTGCTCTGGTGCCTCGGAACACAGGCAATCAGATGGGTTTTCAGTCACTTTCTGTTGAGGTTTGGCACAGGCTGGCTGAGCAGCAGGCAGGAGAGGGAAGGTTGGCAGGAGCTGCTGGGGGGTGTTGGGCTGCCTGGCAGCACCACAGCACTCGTACCACACAACACCAGCTTGATGCCAGCAGGGGTATCCTCCACCCATCAGGTTCTAGGAAACCCTCACAAAAACTCCCTGAACATAGCCCTAAATGTTTTGTTGATGTGGCGCCTCCCCCCCCAGTCCAGGAGCTGTTGTTCCTGAAATTGCAGCTGAAAACCGGAACAGCTCTCTTTGAAGAGGGCTTGGGAGAATTCTGGGTCTCAGATGAGACTAGGGTTCACTCAGTCATCTCTGTCCTTACATCCAGCCCTGGGGACAAGGAAAGCACAGCCTGTTGTCATGAGAAAAATCTGAGCACTTCTCCACTCAGACTGTGGCCTGTCGATAGTCCCTTCATATCTCATTTTGCAAAGGCATGTTGTTACTCCTTGGTGATATTACACACTAGGAGGTAATGAGGATGGGAGCATCCTAGCAGCTGATACTGTGTCCTAAGGATGTATGGCAGGATCAAGATACAACCTAGAACGTCCATAAAACCTCCCATGGTACCAGAGTGCCACACAAGCCCCAGCAGCACCTGTGATGACAAGACCCCTCACACATACTGTGCTGGTTTTCCCCCCTATTCAGTGCCTCAAGTGAAGATGGGAAGAAATTTGGGCTCCTGCACACTCAGTCCTTGGCTCTGCTGAGGGCACAGCACAGCCAAGGTGATGCACAGCCTGTCACAGGTAGCCTCACTTGCTTCATCATATTTTATTAAGTTTTCAGGAGGTGAATTGGAAGCAAATTCCTTGTCCTGTTTTGGTTGAAGGACTCACCTTGAGGTCAGGCAGCCTGTCTTACTCTATGTTTGCAGAAAGCTAAATTAATTTCTAGGGCTGTTTAGCAGAAGCATAAGGTTTACCGGTGTGCTGTCCTGAAAAGCTCTGCTAATAAACAACCTACATCAGTTATACTGCCCTACATCAATTACATTGTCTAAGTAAGTCTTTACTGGGAGACTTATTTTGTGTTGCCCCTTCTCCAGCTTTGTATAAAATAACAACCTTGGCAAAAGTCAGAGAAACACACTGAAATCTTCCTGGTTGTCTGCCCACAAGTATTCCCTTGTTATCCCTTGAGTGTTGAGCAGGACTAGTGAAAGCACGTGGGACAGCTTTGGCTGTGTCTGGCTTTAAGGGTCCATCGTTCCCCCGAGATGGTGCCCACAGAGCAGAGCTCTCAGCCATGAGGCTGTGTGGATGTGGGGTCCCAGGCTGAAGGGGCTGAGCTGTCACGGCAGCGCTCCAGGGAGCAATGGAGGTAACACTGACACAGCTGGCTTCTCCTTGCCAGTGGCAGACTGTGCTAGAAAGCTCTTAGTACTCATTTTTTTCTTCATTCATGCTGGCCAGGCTGGTCTCCAAGTATACAGACAGCGCCCAAGAATTGAAACAATTAAGAGAAGGAAGGAGGAGAGGAAAGATGTGTCTATGGGTTGCAGCCAGAAGATTTGAGCACTGGTGATTTCTACCCTGAGGTTGGCAGCCCTAATGCTGAGCTCAGAGAATTTTTGGATGCCATGGGAAATGGGTGGGAGCATTAGAAAAGTTTGGCTTCTGCATTTAGCTGGAGAACCACTGGGACTCAGCAGGCCAACAATGGGGAGTCTTCAAACACTGTTCCTCCCCTTGGGCCATGCTGTCCCCTCCTGGTGCTTATACAATAACTCTGGATAACTTTTGCTAGTCATGTTATGTAACAGTGTCCCAGTGGAGACAGAACTTGAGAATTTGGTGCACTTATTTTTAACAGAAAATTAACAGCTGACAAAACAGATTTGGACTAATGTGTAGCTGTTTTCTTCTTGCAGTTAACACTGATGACAAACCATACATGATATTAAACAGGTGTTCATTAAAGGTTACATATCATGTTCTGTATCTCTTCATCTCCTCTTTCTCTCCTGCTTTCTCCCAAAGCAAAGTTGATGTTTGGATGGTTTTTTACATTTTTCAGAGCTCTCTGCAAACATTAACTAATTAATTCTCTCATCTCACTATACATATGCTTTAATTAATGAGCACTCATTTACTTAACTCACACTGTCTCATTAAATATAAATTGAATATATGTTTGGGAACTTTAACTAGAAATATTACTGGGGATTTGTACAAAGAATGAATGCAAGATATGCTAATAGTAGCTGGAGGCAGCAAAATTCAAATACTAAGGTATTTAGTGAAAAATACGTTGTGGTGTCAGTGAGCAGAGTCAGACAATTAGCTGTTCCTATAATATGCATATGTTGTCATGACCTTGAAGTCATCATTCACTCCGTGTTGTTACCATAGTAATCCCGATAATTTGCTTCCCATAATGGCTGTCTATACACTTTGTTCTGTTAGTTTAATATTTCAGACTTGCAGAAGCTGAGTTGGCAGCTTGCTGTGAGTTACTCAGAGCTGGAGTGTGCTGGCACAGACATGTAAATGGTAACACTGAGACTTACTAGGGACACTGGGTAGCCTTCTGTTATCATCCCCCCAGCAAAGCAGCCATGAAACTGGTAACTGTGTTATGGTTGTCTCAATAGCTTTGTCTGGAGGCTGTTGGTGGAAGGAGGAGTAGAAGGGAATGTTTTTCAATTTCCCGTTACCCACCGTCACTCTTGGTGAGGACAGGGCATTTACTGCTACGTGCTGACCAAACTCTCCCTAGATTAACTGCATTGTCACAGCTCCCTGCAGTTACTTAGGGCCAAACTACCGTGGGCGTCAGTGTGAGTTAGAGCCAAAGTACTCTTGAGGATTTGGGCTGTTTTGTCCAGGTATAATTCTCTTGGCTGCATCTCTTCTTGTTGCATCCTCAAGCACCGAGCGATTTAAATGCTGCCTGCCACCCAAGAGGCAGTCGCAGCTCAGTGATGACTGAAGTGTTTTCTTATGAATAAATCTGTAAATCGGAAGAGGACAAGTTGAGGGGTTTTACAGGGTTGTGAGTGTCATTTATGTTGCAGGAATGTGGTTTAAGTCCTCCAAATCCCATTGTATTTATAGAAAAATATTGTTTGAAGTCTTGGGATTACTTTACATTTTCTATCTTTTTTTTTTTTTTTTTTGGTCCCCAAAAGTCAGATGTGTTTTATTTCCCTTTGTTTTTTAACATCTCATAAAGAGCTCACTCTTTGTAAAAGACAACGAATAATTCCCTGGTGCCGAATGGTGAGGGATGGAGTTCCTGCTCATCCTGCAGAGACCAGTTGTTGTAGGAACAGTAGCAACAGGTGCACTTCAGTTTTGACAAGGTTTGTACATACAAGTCTGAATTTACGTTCCTTTGGGTGATGTGCTTTCAAATCAGGAAGAACTTCCACACATAAACAAGCCCTTAGTGATGCCTGATCTTCTATCTAGGAGTATGTTTCCATACAAACTATGTGTTAGCTTGTTATCCCAAAGAGTTATCGGAGCTTTGGGAGCTCTTCTGACTCTCCTCCTTCTTGTGACTTCTCTGTATCAAGGAAATTCTTGCAAGAGAGTGCTAACTCTTCATGCAGCCCCTGACACCTTCAGGAAACTTTTCTTCTGGTACTTGCCTGAGTCTTTGCCATCAGCGTTCCTGGTGACACACAGGAGAGGGCAAAGCTTTTCATTTTTTCTAGGGCAAGCAGGAGTTGAGTGTTCTGTTGCTCAAGCCAGCACATTTCTTTGAGGACACAGGTACATATCACAGGGCACAGTAACACTTCAAAGCAAGCTTCACTCAAAAGTATAATGAAGAGTATGTGGCATGATAACAAGGTAACTACTGGAACAAGGAGCATGATTACATTTTGGGAAAAAAATTGTAAGCACTGGTTTTGATTGAAGTTTCTGGAAAAGTGATACTTCTGTCTCTTCTCTTTTTATCAGAACACTGAAAGCATTCAGTAACATTATTTCCTAACCTTGTTTTTCCTCCCAACAATCTTCTGTCTCGTTCAAAAAAAATCTTATAAGAATGCAAGAATAACCATGCTGGATCTAGGCTGGTGTCTCATTTACAGGCAAGCATAGTGGTAGTTTTCCAGTCTTGCTTCCAGCAGTTTGTAGTTCAGGGTTTTCATAAAACAAATGCAGTTTCTGTTTCAGTGAAATGTTCCAATTTTTAACCTGTGTCAACTCTGTCATCCACAACATTCAGAACAATGAGTTCCTTGGCTGCAATACACATTTATGAAGAACCACCTCCTTTAGATTGTTTTGAACCTGTTCTTATGGTTTTGTCTGATAGCCCTTACTTCTGATTTGAAAAGAGAGCGTATGTAGCCTGTACCTGTTCCCTTTTTCCATGTCACTCCTGATTTTATGGATATTTTTATACTTCCCTTAACTGTCTCTTTTCAGGATGGAAGAAACCTAATCTATTTAGACTAGAACCATTTCAACTACCTTTGACTGCTACATCAGGATGAAGATATGAGTATATGGAGCTGCCATTCAAATAAATTAACTGGCTTGTCCTTAGCTTGTGGGAACAGTTATACTGAAATCAGTGCCATTCTCAGAAAAAGAAGCTTTGGGTAACAGGTAGTCAGACTATTCAGACCAGTCTGAGGACACATGGATGTGGTGACTTCGAAGGGTTGGGTTTTTTGGTGTTGTTTTTGTGATAGATGGGTATGGTGGGAAAGAGACAGAAGAGTTTCCCTATTTTAAGATCTTTCTGGTAGATTGCAAGTGTGCAACAACACAGCTATAAGTGAAGCAAAAGGCTACTTAGAAAACTGAAAAGAATGTAGGAGGGGATTAATTATGCTGTCCTGTTCAGGATGATATTATGGTTTTGGAAGAGATGTGGAATGTGTTAGAATGTTAGTCAAGTCTTGCTGATGCTCTTTAATTTTCATTTGGATAGCTATGGATAATTTATTTTGCTCCAGTTGGGAACATGTCTAGTGAAAAGGATAAAAAGTTGAATTAAAAATCTCTTGAGAGAGGTGCAAATAGAATAAGCATTGCCTGAGGGGATGCACATTGTTTGCCAGCTGTAAGTCAGTTGCTGCCTGTCCATTTCTCCTGTTATCCTAGAATCCTAGTATGGTTTGGATTGGAAGGAACCTGAAAGAACATCTTGTTCCAACCCCCCTATCTGTGGCAAAGACACCTTCCACTGGATCAGCTTGCTCCAAGCCCCATCCAACCTGGCTTTGAACACTTCTAGGGATGGGGCATCTGTGGCTTCTCTGGGCAACCTGTGCCAGGGTCTCACTACGTTCACAGTGAAGAAAACCTTGGATATTGCATTTTGGACTCCTTCTTTGTGATTCATCACTTCATTACAAAAACCTACCCTATCAGACAGATTATTCAATTCTCTTGAATAAAGTTCCTCTGGTGCTGCCTTGGGGACTCTTGTCTCTTTTTGCAGGACGTCATTTATCCTGGGCAGCTACAACAGCAGAGTCCTGGAGAACCTGCAGAGGGATTTCTTGGAGTCTTGGCTCTTAATAACTAATTTCTTACATGACAGCATTTTTTCCCTGGGGCCTTTATTAGGAAACACTGAGGTGAAAACAAGAGAAGTAATTAGTGTGCTCTAGTCCTTGGAGTTCTCCTGGGTCCTGCTCTCTGAGGCGCTGTGAGATCCTGACTGAACTTGTGGGGCTGCATCTGCATTTGTCTATAAAGCACCAGTGTAAATGCCTCTTTACCACTTGTGCCAAAAACCTCTTGAAAGAGGGACTTGGTGAGTGAAGTGATGCAAAAGCCTCAGGATTGTCTCAACAAGGGCAGGTTCTATTTTGTGATTGACTTCCCTGATAGCTGGTACAGTTTTCTGGGTTTTGCCAAGCAATAAGAAGACAAGGTGAAGTGTGATACCTCCACCAGTCATCCAAAACATGGGTGGGAGGAGAAAAATTTTACAGCCCAAGCCTCTGCCTAGCAGAGGAAAATAATGGGATTGATGACTGTGGTCTGTGCTTCATGTGAGTTTTCAGTATCCTCCAGACGCACAAATTTTGTTAGGAGCAGTTTAAAAAACAAATGGCAGACAAACTTTCACGTGGCTTTGATTCTCCAGTCCTACTCCTATTTTTTTTTTCCCCTGCTATAGTTCAGTTTGCCTGGTTCTTGCCAGAATTCTCAGATCAATATTTGCAAAATGGATTTTTGTGGAATCAGCTAGAATCAAATGCAAAATCATTTGTGTGTATGTAAAAGTTTAAGATCATTTTTCTTGACCAGTTGCAGAATGCAGACACAAAGTCAATGTCTGCAAAGAGTTTACATGATTAGATTTCAGAATTAGTTCAGTATGGTCCCACAGAAAAGCCTCAGCTCTTGGCTTTCCTTAGAAAAATCTGGTCTCCAATATGAATTTGGCAACTCTTGTCTGGGAATAAAGAAATACAGTATTAAAACTCCTTGTTTGTTGCAAACTCTAGTATAAATGTAAAATGTTTGAATAATCCATTTGAAGATGCTATTCATGAGATTTTTTCCAAAGCCAATTTTGTAACCTGCAGAAATACCTGAGCTGAATTTACCTGAGAAGGAAATTACTTTCTGCTTACCTAAATCCACCCCCACATCCACACCAGAGTTTCCACTGGTTACAGGAGTCTGCTGTACTTCAAAGCCTTCCCCAATTTGCAGTGTTGCCCTGGGCTGTTAAGCACACAGGACTATGTCCTTCTCCAATGTTAGCATCACTGGTATCTTGATGAGTTCAGAGATAAACACCTCCATGAAACCTGTCTTCTGCTTCTCCATTCACCTCTTTATCTTTCAGTGGAAAAAAGAACTTTTTTAGCTCTTTTCATTTCAAAAAAAACCCAAAACAATATTGCTTTTTTAATGGATCTGCGTTTTTTCCCCTCTGCAAAAACCTCATGGGACAATGTGGTTAAGAAGGGATGATTTTACTGTTTTTCTGTTTTGTGGGAGATGTATGGGAGGTGAATGGAGAAGATTCCAATTAAAAAGCCTTTTTTCTTTGCTCTGTCTTTGGCAAAGTATGTTGGAGGAAGATGAGAAACTGTTCCACTTTAGTGAAGCAAGTGCTAACAATAGAAGTCACAGGAGTTACAGAAAATTGGGTTGGAAAGGCCATAAGTCTGTGTCTTTCTTCTCATTTAAAGGCAGGATTGACTCACCTTGCTGTGCCTCTGACAGATGCTTTTCTAAACTGCTCATGGAAGATTTTTATGGCTGGAGAATCCAGATCTCTCGTGCGAAAGTATTTTCAGTCCTTCTCAATTTTTTTTTTTTTTTGGCTAAATAATAAGAATATTTTTGGAATTTCCCCTGCTGCAGTCCAAGCCCATCCCTTCTTTCCCAGACCACCACAGAAAAACTGATTACTTCTTTTCTGTAGTAACTTTTTATTTGTAGAGCACTGAGTGCTTCCCCTCCCCTTCTTCTAAGCTAAACAGTTCCTGTTTCGCCCTTTTCTAGCTCACTGAATTTTCATCCACATGCTCCTGAGCTGTGATTCCAGGACTGGACACAACTCTGGCAGAGCTTGCTAAAGAGCAAAACTTTCTAATGGTGTCTTCTGGGAAAGCACGGGGGGTTCTGTGGCCCTGGAAGGTTTCTCTCTTTTGGCTTTACAGCAGATGTGTGCCCTCCCTGTCTCACGATCCTACCTGCCTCAGCCTGTGGCTCTCCAGTTTGCCTTGATGTCAGTGAATTAAGCCAAATGAAATTCAGACATTGTTTGTTTGTCCTTTATTACACTGTTTCAATCTTTCCATAGTTTGTCACAGTTGTCTTGAATTGTTTCTATCCCACAACACGCTTGTGGCTCTTCCCAGCTTAGCAGGGTCTGCAGATTCAGTAGCTTGTCCCTTCTTTGTTCCCTTCAGTACTGGAACTCTCCAATGGTAGCAGACCAGAGCTGCCATCTGCAGATACTGGCCTTTGGTCTGTCAGCAAGCCATTGAAAATGACTCCTGGAGTCTGGTTTTCTCTAGCCCCTTCTGCCTCATCACAGATTCACAAGTTCTTGTTTCCACAGCTTGGCTGTGGCAACACTAACAAGACAGTGGAAAGTCGGGTTCATTGGTATTTGTGCTTCTTTACCCACAAGACATTATTATTCCTTTAAAAAGAAATTAAGATGGGTTTAAGTGATTTAGTTTTGACAAATTAGTCTACAGTGTTGCCCATCTCCTATGGCTCTGTAACTTTTAGGAGGTCTGGTGAAAGCTGGCTGGTTTCTGATAATACAGCTCCAACTTCTCTGAAAAGACCCCTCATCCTCTGCTGATTCACTTGAGGATATTCTCATGAGGGATGACTTCTACAGAAACTGGAAACAGATGAAAAAAAAATAAAATAAATAAGGAAAGGCTGAACAGTTCCAAACTCACTAAGACCTCTTTGTTTTTGTCTTGTATTCCCCCCCCTCCCTGTCACCTACCACAAAAAAGGAATAAATCTTTTTTTCCTTCTGACCTACTCCAGGCTCAGGGGGAGCTGGGGCAGGAGTGATAAGGCCTTGGCTGAGGGATTCAGGGAGGGCAGAAAAATGAGAACAGACAAGTCAGCTTTTTCCATGTGAAATTATCACCTGGTGCACTGAACTCCATGGGCTGGTGTTGTGAAGTGCACTAACAGCTATTAACTGTGATCTGTGCTCCTTACTATTGCATATCCTTGGGTATGTTACTTCTGTGCCTCGTTTTCTCTCTTTTCAAGTGAAATACATGATCCTGAAGACCTCTGTAGAGAACTCTGAAAGCCAGGGGTGAGGACAGCCAGAGATTTAGCACCTCTGCCCTCAGTGGATGTTATAGACTGAGGACCAAGGATAATTTACCTGAATTGCCCAGGTCAGACCGTTTGATAGCTGTGCTCAGAGACATCTCTCTGGGGCTGGCAGGTAACTGCCTCTTGGGTTCATGAGAAGGCATTAACTGGCTCATCTTTGACTGTTGCACAAATCAGCGGGTGTAACTTGTTCAGAATTAGTCCCAAAAAGGGGGTGGGGTGTGCACCACTGTTCACATGTGCAACTGTGTGAGTCCTCTTGAAGGTCAGTACAGTGATATACAGCCTAAGTGCTTTAGTTACCTAGAATATAAGGGGTTTATACCAGAATGACTTAATTTTGCTTGCTTTTAATGGATGGCAGACTAACCTTACCAATCCATGGAAGAATTTCCTATTCCTTCACAACGCTACACAGTTGCCCTTCTTAGGCGGCTGCTCCTGTGCATATGTCAGAGGGATTTGTCCTGCTTTATTAGCTGAATTTATTTTCTTTCCAAAGTAAAAATGCAACTGATGTAAATGAACATCTACCCCAAAAGAAATAGAACCATCTCAGAGCTGGGGCTGAGCAGCTACTGCTGTGTCATGTAATAAAAATCACAGCCCTGTTCTTGCAGCTACACAGATGAAATGTCTGGCAAATTAAATCAGCCACAAACTCTTTACACTGTGGCTGCACGGCCAGGGGCCATTAGATAATGAAATGGGGAGAATAATAGGCTTGGTAAGAGGTATCCCCCATCCCATCAAAATCCCACTGCTGAGATATGCTGGGGAATACAAGAGTGCAGCTCTGCAGCTCTCCCCATCAGCATTGGGAGATACCTCTGAGCTGCTCTCCACCTGCATGAAAGGTGTTTCTGAAGGCAGCAGCAACTCCTTTATCATCATTTTCCCTGGTGTATCATGAGGATCATGCAGAGCTTCCTTGTAGTCTGGAGAGAGTAACAGCCTGGTCTGGACAAGTGCCTAAATCTGTATTGCCACCTTAAAGGTCTTGCCTCTCCCAGGAGGGAGGCGTAGCTGTCAGTGATGGGGGCAGTCACGTTCTGGCTGGTAGATGGACCTGAACAGGATTGATTGCTCTCCGGTAGATCTTTTAAAACAAAGTGGCGGACTAAACTGTTGTTTCAATCAATAACATAAATATGCTGCTCGCTTGGCCCTGAGGAGGTGGGAACTGTGTGAAGAATAGGCATTAAGGTTATTTATTGTCACATTACACAGAGGTAAAATATTGGGCTTCCCTAGCAGTTTGGAGGCTTAAAGCTCATTTAAACCCACTTCTGAAATCTAATTAAACTGGGACAAATATCTTTGAACACCCCTGCTTTTCAGTAAAAAGGACTTATCCTTTACCGAGAAATTTATACCCGTTTGTTTGCCTTAATACAAAACCAAATTTGCTTGGTGATCAGGCACAGGTTATATTGCAAAACCTTAACATCTTCTCATTTTTGCACTGTATTATTGAGAAGCCCAGGGAAGAGAGGAATCATGCAGCAGCAAGTGTGAGTGCAGTGAGATAACTGTGCAAAGACAGACTTTCCTCGATCACTGATCACAGCCACTTGAAGAGGATTCTGTAATTTAAATCACAGCACATGGGGGTGGCAGCTTTAAATGGAAAAGCCTCACACTTTAATTGCAGAACTTGCAGAAAGAACAAATCCTGAGGTGCATTTGGATGAGCCTGCCCAGCAGCTTGGAGCACAGTGTTTGTCCTCTTAATGCTCCAGTGGTCCTGCTTCTTCTCTCCTTGCCTCATGCTGATCTAAGAGCTGGGCTGGAAAAGGGAATTTCCCCTGCTACTTAACACTAGTGGTTTGTTTGTTTGTTTGTTTGTTTGTTTCCTGCAGTGTCTCCATTTTCCTACTGCTTAACCTTGCTTACCTTGCTCCACTCTCTAAAGTAGCAACTTCCTTCNGTGCTTAGCCTTGCTTACCTTGCTCCACTCCTTCCTCTCGAGGCAGTCCCAAATGTCTTGACTCCTCTCTAAAGTAGCAACTTCCTTCAAGAGAAAAAGCTTTGCAGGGAGGGAGGTAGTTTTACAGTCTCTTGCTGCCTTACAAGGACTCAAGGGCTTTCCTTCCTTGGCTGAGACTTGCTGCTGAAATATTTGGTGGTCCAGTTTGTTTATCTGGCTGCTGGTCTTTGAAGGATGTGCTGCCACAGTTGTCATGAGAGCTGCTGGCTGGAGCAAATGAAAACAAATGAGAGGCAGAGAGATTATGGCCTGAGCAGCAGCAGTCTTGCCAAAACCTGGCCCCATGTCCAATAGCTCTTAAACTGTCTAACAATTGAGACTAAAGGAGATGCTTCCCAACAGGTACTGGCAAACAGCAGCTCTGCCTGATTCACCTTCCAAGGGCAACTCTACAAGCTGTACTTCCAAGTTGCTGCAGGCTCTGAGCAAGAAAGCAAAGCAAGCAGTGAGCTTCTCCTGTCTTGTAGCACAGCATCACCTGCCTCCATGCCCAGGAGGAAGGTGTGTCACCACCTGCAGGGGTGATGTAATGGGCAGCGAGGGCTGGAGATGGGAGCAAGGGGAAGATGATGGAATCTGACACCCCTCCTGTGTGGGAGTCCTGAGCAGGGGGGACACCAGGGAGTCCCAGTCAGTCTCTTGCTTCAGAGAGATCTTCAGGCTGAATGCAGCAGCTTCATGAGGGGTGCTGTCTGTTCTTCTAAGGCCTTTCCGTGTGAGAGGGAGGGGGAAGGTAAAGACTGAAGAGGAGGAAAGATGATGGTATCAAAGCCTGCAAGCAAGAGCAGGGATCAGCTTCCCCAGGGAATGTTTATGCATTTCTGGTATTTCTGAAGGTATCAGAGGTTAATGGCAGCCTTTTCTATACATTTATAGGTATCTTGTTGAAATGGAGAAATGCAGTAATCTGGATTACACAGATAAAGACAAGGTACAAGGAGGGGAGTGGCTCATCATGGCGTGGCAATGCCAAGGTAGTGTTTGATTTCCTACTCGTGTCCTGAGTGACCAAGATGCTGTGGAGTTCTTGTTTTAGTCCATGGAAAGATTCAGTTTGCTAACTGTATTTCTGTCACAAGGAGTGGGACTGGCTGTGTCTCTTTGATGTCTTTCACATTTTAAAATAAGAAAAAGTATTTATAACATAACTATAAAACCAGAATTCCCTGAGTGAGGCAGGAAGCTCAGGCTTTTATCTACCATTTTAGAGGCTATTTCTCCAGAAAGTGGAACATAAAGTGAGTTGGCCCCTAAAGTTATATTGTCTTTCAAATCCACCTCCCCTCCCAGTGAGAGGGGATCAAAGACGCACAGTTAGCTAAATGTCTGGAATGGATGAGATCAGGTAGGTTGAAAGTTTTTTAAAGTGCCTCATTATTTCAGAATAAGCCCTCAAAGCAATCTCAAGGAAAGCAAGAGGAAACCTACATCAACCCTCAAAGCTTGATGGAAGCAAATACAGCAGATTACTCATTGTTTTCTTATAGATACAAAGGAAAACAAATTAGGCTGTTGCCAGAAAATTTGCCTCTCTGGTTAATAAGTCAAAATATCTTACTTCCTATCTCTTCCTCAGTGTAGGGGTCACAGTTGTGTCATTGAACATGAGATGTCAGGGAAAGAAAGGATTGAGAACTGATAGGAAGGTGACAGTCTTTTCTGAGTATGACAGAGGGAGCCGAGAAAGAAAGAGGAAAAAGAGGAGGAATTAGCAAACTGTGCTGTAACAGAGAACCAATACTTTTTATTTTCATGGTATGTACTGAAAATCACCAAGGAAATTTTTCTTATTTTCCCACAGCACCTTTCCTCTTATTTAAGGAAGGAAAATATTAGAAAAAAACAGAATGTAAGTTCTCAAGGTCATCTAATCTTAGACAAGTAGAGGTGATGAAACATCTAATAAACAGTTCAGAAACCTGAGCAGGAACTGACGTCCAATAACCTTTAATTCCTATATTTCTGAAAGGCAGATCTATATAAGTCTTCCCCTACCCTGATTTACATTTTGGACATGCCAGTTCAGTTTCAAAGAATTTTGGGAAGGGTCAGGAAAAGGAAAGAGATGTGTATTTTTTTGCTGATCAGTGATCACTTCTTGTTGTCACCCTACAAATGAGCCATCTCTTTAAAGGTGGATTCACTGTTCACTTGTTGGTGTTGCATAGAAATCAATTTTCTAAAATCCCACATTTTTCAGTGTGCTGGCAGAGAAACATAAAGGTAACTGATAAGTCTGCAAACACTTCTTATGAAGAAGGGGTAGGTTGCATTAATGCATGATGATGTAATTCCTGATGAGTTGAAATTCAGGGGGAACTTGTTTGGTGGGGGATATACAGACCCTAATAGCCTTACTGCTTTTCAATATTTGAGTCTGCATTTTATAAACGAAGCCAGTCTGCATCAGAAAAAGATGTAAGTTAGAAATGCAGAAACAATAAAGACTTTTTGCTCTGCACCCCTAGATGTAGCAGAGCAGTGACGAAGCTGAGGTGACAGGTAACCCTCTGAAAGGCTGCGTTGTGCTTTTGCCTGGGACATGAGCTGGATGGCTCTAGTGGCCAATGGATGGATGCCCTGGGTTAGAAGTTGATTTTCTAAATGGTTTGCCACAGAGAAATAAATAAATAAAGTAGGTTAGGACAGATGAGGTTCCTGATTTTTCTTGAATGGCCAATGCATGTGTGAAAAATCTGTGTGCAATTTTAGCACCACAGAGCATCAGAAAAGGCAATCTTTCTACATTCTGTCTGACTCCTATTGCCTTGGGGATGCTCATTCTATACCTGCCAAGCAAACCACCTGATTAAGTATTAAACTTGAAAAAAAAGTAAATAGCCTATTTAAACATGTTAAGTACAACCTGTCACCTACTTAGATGTTATTTAAACATACTCTATTTAAATAGCCTTCACCTAAGTCTGTGTATCTTGCTTCATGCCACATACCTTGTAAATGAAATGCCTTATAATAACAAAAATGAGGTGATAAAATACGGGGACAATCAGCTTTGCTTAAAAAATACAATGAACTATCACACGGGGGTTTAAATATGTTGTACTGCCAGTCTGTTTGCATCCATTAATGTCTGAAAGAAAAGAAATTTGTTAACACAGCTCCACAGCTGGCACCTCTACTGCACTACCATCACTGCTCTTTGTCAGAGACTTTAAAACATTGGCACCTTTCCTTCATTTCACCAGCTGCCTGAATTTGTCATCTGTATTATGTACTGAGTACAGAATGTATCTAAAAATAGGAAGCAGGGACCGGATATAGCTCATCTTTTGTCATTCCCAATTTCTTGCCCTGTGCTCTTTGTCCTGTGTAGAGCTTTGTGTTGACCAACAGGATGATCCTATTCTGCACCTCCTTGCAGAGGCAGGGACTGTTCTACCCTATCCCCTTCCTCTTACAGGTGTAAGTCCAGAAATGCTGATGAGCTTTGCAGTCTGGGAGGTGGCAGTGTGTCCTGGGCTAGCCAGCAATGCAACTGGTGGGTTGGTACAACTGTGTCCAGCTGTGGCATGGCCTTACCTTGTGATCTCAGTCAACTATTTGACTTGGGTTTTTCCACTCACAGTGTCCTTTACATCGGGATTTTAAGTCCTTTATATTCCTGTTAGGCTCTGTGAGAGTATGTAGTGCAAAGACTTTGTCCAGAGCAGTTATGTGCTGGTATGCAGCTTCATAGCAAACAATGCCACACAAAGGATTCCAACAGCATCTCCTCCAACATAGGAATGAAAAAGTCTTGCACTGGGAATTTTAGTAATGCTGTGGATTAAAAATTGAGGTTTATATGAGGAAGGTGATTTCTTTCCCTTATTGTATGGCTCCTCATGGGAGCCCAGACAGGCAGATGGTCTTTCCTCTCTGTAACTGTATGAGAACGTGAAGGGTGATTTATTGCCATTTCCATTAACTGCTCCTAATGCAAAGAGGAAATGTTAGTAGTCACTCTTTCCTAAAGGAGAGGTGATGCTTGACCTTTTCTTGAAGGAGGAAAAATGCTAAGAGAGGATGTTCTGCTGGGATGCTGTCACTGGTAATAGCAGTGACCTTTTCCCTGTGGTCAGCATGTGGCATCATGAAGATAAATTACTTCAACTTGCAAGTTTAAAGATCTTAGTGCCGAGTAGAAAATTAAAAAGACCCTCCAGAAGTCGAACAGTATTGAAACTTCATGTTTTCTAATTACCTTATGAAAACAGTTGCTGTGCATGGAAATGCGAAGCACCTGTTGTAATTTGACAGCTAAAACTGGCTGGTGATGGATGTATTGCAGAAGATTTTACTTGCAAGGTTACACCAAAAACCTCTGTCATTCTAGGGAGAATGAGAGCTACTGGGAGGATCTAGGAGCTCCTGTCCTTAGGGTTCACAGCCACTGAAAAAGCAAGATTTTTTTTTTTTTTTCCTCCCATTGAATCTCAGAATCTCTTTAGGAAGGGTAGTCAGTGACAGCACATATGGTTCTACTTTGTCCATACCCATTTTCACTTCTAGCAGTATACACTCAGTAGTACCTTGAGGTCAACATAAAATACTCTACAGGATTGCCATGGTGATAGCAGCAATTCCTCCCTTGTGGTTCCAGGTGACCTGGGAGGGCAGCTCTGACAGGTACTTTCTAATCTACTACTCAGCCTCATTTTCTGCCTATGGAGTTTATAGGGAAGGTCACTCGTCACATCTCATTTCCTTAACATTGTCCTTATTCTCTTTATTGCAAAGCAAAAGTGGGTGTAAAGGATTAGGCAATGTGAGAAGGGAAAGAAAAGCAAGCATTTTTGAGCAGCTATGGATCTTCTGTTCTAGATATTGATATTCAGTGCCCTGTTAGAAGATTTTTGCAGGAATGTGGACAAAGACATAGGAAGTAGGACATGTGCTCAAAGGATGTGCACCTGGAGTACTCAACTCTATTGCAGACCAGAACAGTCCTTGCCATTAGCAGTTGGCTTTGAACTCTGCAGAACGCTGTGTCCTCTGGTAATTAAACTGTGTGTGTGTAGGCTCTCACTGGAGTGGGGCAGATCACAGCGGTGGGTCACGAGATCCATCCTAGCTGAGACTGACTCTGCAGGTGCTCCCTAAAATGTGTCTACAGGGAGCAGAGTGCACTAACAGAGACCTGCACCATTCTCCCTGCAAAAGGGGCCAGCCAAGAACTCAGGGTTCAGCCCTGGGCTGCTCAGTGATCACTGTGATGAGGTAGGAGCCTTCAAGAAAATGTTCAGTCTCTAGTGTTTCAGACTGTGGGATCATAGTGTTGTGAGGGCATCTCCAGGCTCAGACTTGCTCACTTTGCTCACTTCCCTTAAGTACTCCCTGTAGAAAGCATCCTGTTCACTTCAGTGGTGTGAATCATGAATACGGGCTACTGTTACCAGGCTGGCCAGGTGAGGTGACTGGGATGCAGATTTCAAATGCTGTGATGTGTGTTGATCTGGGGTCTTGGAGGGAAAGGCTGGACTTCTCTTGGGAAGAATCAATTGTGCTTGGAACAGGTTGCAAAAGAATTTAAAAGGGAATCCATGCTAATTTCCTTACCTCTGTATCCTCCCACATCTGGCTTTCAACCTTACACACTTCTGCATTTATTGGTTTATTAGAATCAGTTGCCTTAAATTAAAATTCTTTCCAGAGCTGAAGGAGTTAACACTTTACACTGAGGACAGCACTCTCCTTTTTATTTTATTTTTTATATTTTAAATGGCAGGGAATGCCCTGAGAGTCACAGCGTTGATCTTTGGCTGGTCCTAAGTATTGAGACTTAGAATGCGTCCAGTGCTGGGGGCAATCAGTGACATTGCAAGGGTTGCAGTGGGAGATGGATTTGGTTCTCAAGTTTGAGGTGAGACACAGGTAATTAGCATCCTAACAGCACAAAACGCTTGGGAAAGAAACTCTAGTGCTTTAAGAGCTTTTATATGAGGAGTAAGAGCCTCAACAGGATGGTCTGGCTGGCCACGACGAGGATGATGTGCTCTCCAGATCAGGCAGTGGTCAGGAGTACTCACCATCTCTGTGCTCTGCAAGTATGTCATCTAGAAACATCCTGAAGCTGAAATACCAACAAAGGTGGATTATATTAGTCTTCATTGCTGAGTTGTTTCCCTCAGCCCAGGGAATTATTTTTCTTATAGTATAACAACTGATCATTCAGAAATGCATCACTTGAAAGGTCTTTAGGCTGCGTGCCAGGATACTGGAGCTAATAGGGAGCTCCAGGATGGGGATGAATGCAGTTGGTTGCAGCCTGGAGATATTTATGTGTTTGTACACACATTGTTTCAGAGAGGGTGAGAGCAGCATCCTTAGACTAAAATTTACCATTGAAAGGCTCTAAACCCATTTTCAAACCAGCAACATCATTTAAAAGGCCTTGCAGTGCCTGGGATGACTCAAGCAAACTTCCTCCCTCCCCCTTTCCCTGTGTCACTCACATTTCACCTTGACTGCAGGTGGCTGGATGTGATGGATCGGGGAGGAAGGGGACAGCAGGGAATGGCTGCCGTGACAGAGAGGGCACTGCTGCCAAACGTGAGGGCTGCAGCCCCGAGGCTTCTCACCAGCTCAGCACAACTCAGAGGATCGGGATCGGCTGCAGGAACCCCAGTCCCTGCGCTGGGAGGGGAGGCTGGGGACGGGGAGCTGCAGGGTGTCCCCTTTCGGGTGATGCCTCCTGCGCTGTCTGCCATCAGCTGTGGCTGCCAGCACTGCTCAGAGCTCGCTAACTTTGTGTCAATGAGTGCTCGTGCTTCAGTGATGATGAGAAAACCATTTCTGTGCAAACCTGTGAAGCGTCTTGGGGGACTGGTTATATCGAAGCATCTCCTGGCACTGCAAAAAAAGTGGGACAGTCTTCCTTTTCCTGTTAGGTTTTTACTGTGAATGGATTTTGAAGACAAATGCTGTAAGTCAGCCCTTTTTCTTTCCTGTTTAGTGTATAAAATCTCTGCTGTGTGCGAGTCTGGTCTGTGCAGGATCCATTCCAGTGAAGGGAACTTGGCACACATACTGCAGTATCATCCCCCTTCTGCAGTAGACAGTGCTGTAAGAAAATGAAATTCATTCATTGTCTGCTCCCAGCAGGAGCCCGTCCATCCATCTGCTACCTATCATTGTCTGTCTGTCTTAGAAATTTAAGCAGCCACCTTCCTCTGTGCCTGTCACAAGGAGGCAGTAACAATAGTAGCCTTTGACATGTCCAGCCTTTTTCTCTCTCCCTTTTCAAGGCTTTGTCAAAAGAAGGGCTTTTCTGTGGTGAGAAAGAATAGATAGAAACTGTGTTCATATTGTAAATGATACTTCAGGGAAAAGGCTTTTCACACAGGAGAAAGACATCAAAGGGAGCTGGTCTTCTCTGGCGGGGGTCAGTCCCTACTGGGTCCCCTGGCTGGACAAACCTTTCTCCCCAGCTCCCATGAGTCCCACTGTCCTAGGGCAGCAGAACTGTTGTGTATGCAAGGGGGATGTTTCACAGGGGCAAATGAGGCTTTGATATAGCCATGGCTTAATCTGTGGATTTTTTTGGAAAATTAAGACCTCTATTTCAAAGTGTTTGCAGAGACGGGCCCCTATTCCCAGCTCTGGTGTGCTGGGAGCATGGAGTTATCAGACAGCTGTTCTTCTCACCCACTGCTGTCCATGTGTCAGTCGCTTTGGGCTGCAGCTACGACCTACAAGAGATGCTGCAGTGACTTGACTGCAAGAGACCACCAGAAGTTATAGCCCTAATGGGAAAAGGGATGTTCAATCACCTAGGACAGGGGTGGGTGTGTAGTTTGACTTGATGCTTTCCTTGGCAGGTTCCATTTCCCACTCTGCTGCTTGTTGGTGGGTATGGGTGGATTGCAGCTGCAGGGCTGCAGTGGGGACTACCGGGGGTGTCAGGGCATAGAAAAGTGGGAGACCAGAGTTTAAAAATGAGGAAAAGCAAATGTCTTCTCTTCGTGTCCCAGTCTCTATTGTGAACTCTCTCCTGGGAATGAATGTTTTCTTGGATCCTCACCGAAGAGAACGGGAAGATGGTGGGAAAAGAGGCACAAGTCAGAAATTAAGGCTTTCTGCGTGTTGCCCTCAGCAGGAAGTCCTGCTGGGCCTTGGTACTCTGAGCCATGTGGGCTGTGAGCTTTGGAGGGAAACAGAGAACCTGTCTTGGCTGTGCCTCTGGAGTGCTCTTGAGTGCCATCGCTTCAGCCTTGCAGGGGTTCAACATCAGCAGCTATTCTTGATCTGAAAGCTGATTTCCTGTGCTGCTGTGACATTTTAGAACTGGTTGCATCCCTTGAAAGTGAGTCTTGCTGCTGAATTTCGTAGGCACAGAGCTGGCAGCTTGTTCTCACTCACTCCTAGCGGAGGCATGCGGAGAGGCAGGGACTGTACCGGACACCCCAGGAGGTGACAGATGAGCCCTTCACTCAGTGTGTTGCCTGAGCTTTCTTTCTGAAACCTTGAAGACAGCATATTGGCAAGAAAGCTTGCTAAAAATATAGCATTATAGAACAGCTGCCAGCTTCATGGGGAGGCTGATGGCAAAGGAGTCTCTTGGGTTTGACTGTTGTGGTCCTGGAGCTTGAGAGAGAACAAGATCGAGGGCTCCTAGGTTTACATCCTGTAAATTTCTGGCTCCCTGTAGGCCTCATAAGAGACATTTAGTATCTTTTTACCAGTTAAAAATAAAATACATGAGTTATAAGATTTGTAGAAGACCTAGGAGAAATTATGATGTTGGCCAATAAATAAACAGTTCATCTAAAAAACAGGAAGTTGAAGAGGCTAGTGCATGTATCATGTGATAAATATTGGCCAAATATATAAAAAAAATCCTGACCTAAAAATCTTATTAAAACAAGAGATGCTTATATGGAGGTTTATTTTATTTCCCTTGTAAGGCCTTTGCTTAGTTTGATGGTGCTACAGCAAACTAAGAGGTCTAGACAGTTTAGAAAGACAATTCCAATCCAAAGAATCCAAGAACAGCATAGAATAATGCCAGTGTTTTTCAGCTTACTTTACAGAAGCATATCAGTAATATACTGCACTGTGTCAAAGTGACAGTCTGAATGGGTATCAGAGGGGATAAAAAACATGCTGAGCCCAGCTGGTGCTCTGACATTTGGTAAGGTCTTTCCCAACAGATATTTCACTTAGTCCCTCTGAGGAGCAGCTCATCAATAAACAGGTTTGCAGCTTGGCTCTGGCTCCAGTAAGATGATTCTGTAAGAACTGGGCTTGGGGATTTGCACAGCATGAACATCTGTGTGCAGGCACAGTGTAACACCTCATGGTAGGTCAGGGTGTAGTGAAGCTGTACTGCAGCTGGAGGCTCTCCTTGGCACTGCTCTATGTCCTGGAGAAAACCTTCATTCTGAGTCAGGCTTGCAGTTAGTAAAGCCACCTTTGGAGCCAAAGAACTCTACTGCTTTAGGGTCTTAGATTTCGTTGCTCAAGTAGTGTGTGACTTTCTCCACAAGATCTTGATTCATTTGCTTCTTCCAACCTTACAGTCAGTTAAACGAGGCATTGCTGTACTTTGGCAATACTTGTACTTGGAGTTCAAGCTATAGTCCTGAATGACTGTTCCCTCCATGACAGATCCTGCTTTAGGTGAGCTCTTACCCAAAGCCCAAAACCCTTTAGCAAGACCAGGCTATCCTTCATGAGATCCTTTGGACATGTTCAGTTACTAGGCTACTAAATGTGTTTCAGAGACCCTCTCCATAGCAACCAGTGAGAATGTGAATAATCTCTGTTATTGGAAACCATGGGGAATTGTGCACCTGGGAGTGAATGCAGATTTCACTTGTTTAAGCACTAAGACAAAAGCTTTTCAAGGATCAGTCATTTCACTGACAAATGAAAACAGCTTGAAAAACAAACTAAGGGCATTTGAAGAGTTTTGGTTATAAAAAAACCCCCAAACATTTAATAAAGAATACTTTGTAGTTCTGTATTGTCTTTCAGCAGTGATTTACCTTTAGGGTGCTGCCTGGCTTCTACAAAGGAAAGTTTACCAGAAATACAATAGATAATAAATTAAAGAGATTAAATCTCATCCTTCTCTATATGTGTTAATAAAAGATCCCCATAATACTCCTGAAATACAGGAAGTATAAAAGATAATAGTGAAAGTATGCAGTGGAAATAGAATGCTGTGAGTGATTAAACTAATCAGTGGATTAATGGATGGCCAGTGTGAACAGAGCCCTGCTGGCAGCCCACACAGATCCCAGCAGAGCTCACTGCTGTATATGGAGAATAAAACTGACCTTGATATGAAGGGCTATGAAATCTGAACCACTTCCCCGAAATATGGTGCATAACATTAATTCCATCATTCATTTTTCAACACTTTCCATCCTGATGAACCCAACTCACCTTCGGGAAACCCCCTGACCAAGGAGCAGTACAGTTTCCAGAACAGAAGGGGAAAGTGGAACTGCCTTATATTGGTACCTGTTCTCTTGATATGGAGAGAGCAGGGGTAGATCCACAGGAATATCAGTCTTTCAGGGGTATTTGACGTCAGAAGAAGTTTAGATACCTCAGTACCTGCTTTGACCTCTAACGCCATTGCTGTTAACCCTTGCTTTTTGATTTCTCACACAGTAAGGCAACTGAAGATTGCCCTGCTTGTCTCTGACAGCACATGCTTTCTTAGCAGCCTGTTTTTCTGGGGCTTTCAGGCATTTTTGAAATGCTTCTATTCTTAACAATGCAACATATAGAACTGGAATGGGTGTCTTCGAAAATTAGTCCTTGAAACCACTGCTAGGTTTTTCTTCATTTTCACCTCTGTTCTTTTCGAGAGATTGTGTCTGAAAAGATGGGCATGTGCACATGTATGTGTACACATGTATGTACAGATTCACAGATGCATATTTAACATCCAATCTGTCCAAATGCAAGTTTTGAAAAATACCAAATCTATTACTCAGAGATCATAAGAGGATTGGAGTTATAAGGCTTTTTTAAACATACGTTATTTTGAGTTGAATGTATACTTGCTTCAAGCTGCTCTGTGCAACCATGGAGATGAGAAAAGTACTTTCAGAAAATGAAAGCCGGAAATTTTTAAACAGGATAATTCTAGTAGCTGGGGCTGTAAGTGGCTTATTAAGAAGTCTCAGAACTTATACTGATGTGGCAAATTTGACAACAGTGAATATGAAATAGATCTGTAGGAGGCAGTTGTGTGACTCTGGTTACCCGTTGTCCAGCAGGATGCAAAGTCCCCTGTATGGCTACGAGCTGACTTTGTTTCTTACGTCTCTGTCGTCTTGTGTTTATCATCTTCCAGTTCTTACATAATGGAAAAGATGAAAGCCATCACAGTTTCTCCTTTTGAAAAACACATGTGCAAGGGTAATTCCCTGGTGAATGAACCAGGACAGCCTGGAACAAAACAGGACCAAAGCACAGGTGTTTCATTTACGTCTGACTGCAGACACTAAGTGATATTTCAGCTCTTCCAGGGAATACAGGGCTAGGAAACTTGGACAAGCATAGGCTACAGAACTCTGGGAAGGGGTTATGATTTAAAGCAAGGGTGTCTTGGGTTAATATCAGAGTCTGTCAAACACAGGAGAAATTAATCAAGTACGTAGAGAGAAACTCTGAGATTTCTCACACATTTAGGGGGAATTTGCTTCATGACAGACTGTTGGGAGAGGATCACAGTGCTCTGTGGAATGCTCACATCAATCCACAGAGCATCCCCACCACCAGAGCACAGGCATTCATGAAGTGTGTCTTACCTTAAATCCTTTTTTTTTTATTTTTTTTTTTTTATTTTGTGCCAGGCACTGAGGAATCATATTTAGAAACCTCCAAGCTAGAGGTTTCTAAATAGTTATGCTCTGAAGAGCAGGAGGTTAATGAGCTAGCAAAAAGTAACCTTAACCCAATGGTCAGCTGGAGGAATCAGGGCCTATTTTAGGCCATCTAGTCCTACTTCTGCAAAGCGAGAAAAGCAGTCACCAGAAAACATTCCCAAGAAAACAGGTTGCAGCTTCTCAGGGAGGGAAATGAAACCCATGACCCTACCATGACCAAGGCGGCATCTTGGGTTCCCAGCCAGTACAAAAGGCTCTGTGGGTGACTCAGTGGCTGTGCCAGCCCCACACCATCTCTGTTTGCTAAACACTGCTGTTGGGAAGGCTCCTGCAGAGTCTGAGTGCAATGGTGCTGAGAGCACCAGCTCGCTATGAATAGATAAGTAGCTCAGTGCATTCAATTAGCAGAAAATTTGGTTTGTCCCATTGCTGAACAATTGCAATGTGGAGAAATTTAATTTTATGGTGGCTGAGATCCTTTTGTGTGCGATGACAAACTAAGGAAACTCCAGCAGTACAACTATCTCTCATGAAGCTATTTTACAATTCCTTCTACCATACAAATGACACAGTGAAAAATTCCCTTATTAGTTTAGACAGCAACAGTTCTCTTTCACTAACAGTAATGGATTGGAATTAGTTGTACAGTCCTTGTGCTACCTGGTCATGAAAGAAGGTCTCCCTCTCAAGAGCAGATATTTTCATCAAAAGCCGTGTGTCCACATGTCAGCATCATCAGGCACTCTCTGGCCGCTCTTCATAGAGAAGAGAAGGATGCAAGTTGCATCTGGTGGGGTGATTTGATTTCCTGTCTCTGTTTCCAAGACACTGGCTGGGAGAGCTTCAGTTTCAGTGGAAGAATTATGAAGTAAAAAGCCTCGGGTGGGGCAGGATGGTCAAGGGAGCTAAGATGCAGCAAAATTTTCTCATTTTTCTGGTTCAGCTGTTCTGTCTCTGGAAAATACTTGGCTTCATCTCTGTAGTTCTGGAAGAAAATAAATCTTTTTGCTTCAGGGTTTCAGCAGATCTATGAAGAAGCATATTTTTTTCTCTCTACAGTTCATTCTATTAATGTTTCTTCTGAAGTGATTGGTACTGACTACCTTTCTCAGCACTTACATGGTTGTTGTTAAAGACTAGATAATGTTTTGTGGTTTACCTTTTTCAATGTTATTGCAGTGGATATGATGCACTCAGGCAGGGGGAATGAGAAGGAGACAGGAAGATTTTCCCAGCACTTTGTAAGGTGTTTTTGTAAGTAAGAGGTATGACCCTGGATACCACCATCTAGAAGAATAAATTTCCTTTTTTTTTTCCACTAGTATCACTGTGTAGAGAAAACAGCTCTGATCAGCACTAATGGTTTCTCCTTCCTGGAAACCTTACCTTAAAGAGGCCATGGACATCAATCCAGGCTGAAAAGTTTGGATCTATAGTCTGTTCTCTGTGTCAGAAGTCTTGGCTTTTTTTGTTTTATCCTCAATGGACCAGCCTCAAAAGTTTGTCCTCAAAAGCTGTTATAGATCTCCACTTCCTCTGACAGCAGCAGTCGTGCAGAGCTTGTGTCTGTCCACAACCAGAGAAAGGGACAGAGGATCAGAGGGCTGCGCCCTCGAGGTCACATTTGCAGGAAGGGGGGGAAGAACACCCTAAAAACTCTGTGGGGTATATCTGTGTAGGTTGAGTTTGTTCTCACTCTGATACCCAGCATTTAGAAAAAAAAAAAAATACTGACCCAAGCTGAAGCTGTTCAGAAAAAGAGGTCAGGGGTGATGTTCTCAGAGCTGAAATGGGGAAGAGATTTTTTAAGAACAAAGGCATCGCTATCTGAGCAGATGTAATATCTGGTGACTGAAAGCTGAAGGCATAAATCCCTAGTTAAATGAAAAATGTAAGCTCATCAGGGAGGGTAACTCAAAATTTATCTGAAGATGAGGGACTTCTTAAATCTTGGAATTTTAACATGAGCTCAGTTATGAGACCCTGTCTGATCATGGCTATTCTGGGGGATTTTCCCTTTTTGTTGGGCTGCACATTGGGGCTGATGATCCCAACAACTATTTTTGGCCTGGGAGTCTTGTGCTGGTGTTGTTTATGGCACAACAACTCTGTGAAGAGGTCTTTGAGTCACCATGGCTCTTGACAGCGCACTTCTGTCAAGCAGAGAATGTACTTAAAATACACACTGAAGAACAATGAAGGTGCCTTGTTGGCAGAGCCTGATATATTAGTCTTTGATAAGGGATGCAGATCCCTTAAATTATTTAGATGAAAAGGGACGTTTAGTTTGTCTGAATGTCAGATCTCCTGGGTGAGAGCAGATTCATTTATAAAAAGAACTGCACTTAGTGTGTCTGGAGGGAATATTGATTAAAGGAAACATTGGAAAGGGGATACAACACAGGACAGGATGGGAGATGACCGACAGATTAACATAGGTTAATTCTGAAAGGGAACAAATGATGTGTTCCAAATAATGAGCAGGGATGGAGGAAAACAGAAAAAGCTTGCAGAGCTGTTAAATGTCATTCATGTCTCAGACATGCTGGGCTTTTCCTTCAGATGTGACACCCTTGAGTGATTACTTGGGAAAGTCCAGACCTGTAAGGGCTCTTTGAAAAGAAGCCACAAGAACCTTCCCAAACTAGGCTTGAGTTCTTATGGGAAGACGTGTTCTTGGGAAGGAAGATGTAGTTAAGTGTGGCATTAGGCTGTGAAGGAACACATGAGAGAGGAAAATGTGAGGATGCAGAACACTAACCTTCATATTTTGGAGAAACTGAGCTAGTCTGTGGGCTAATTCAAGAAACGAACTTGCATGATCCTATTAAATGTAGGCTCCAAGTACCTCAAAATTCTTTGTGTTCATCCTTCCCAAATCTTCCTGGAAAGGCTGGGAAGTGGAGGCATCCTGGAGAGCTGGGTGGGGAGCTGTGGCATAAAGTGACTTGTGCTGTGTCATCCAGCAGATGGTTTTCTGGCCTGTGATTTAGAACCCAGGTAATCCAAGCAGAAAGTGACACTGGTGCTGTTGAGTCCTGATAAGTGGGAATTCCTGCTAGTTTCAGGTGTGCTTTTGGACAACACTGGTTTATTACCTTTCTCCAAACAGGGCCATATGGCTCATCAGTGACATGCAGGATGGGATAATAGGCTTTGTATGTTTGTTTTTCCTTTCCCATATTTAATGATCTCTGAAATTTTAGAATTCTAAGGGGTGTGTTTCTTGATAGTTTGATGGAAATCCCTATTTTTCAAGCAACCAGAGAGATGGTCAAAATAAGAAACTTTTTTAAATAGTTGAAATTTAAAAATTTTTAGAGGAGGGAGGACATGTTCCTTCTGGAATTTCCTATTTACTTTCTTTTTGAGCCAGTTCTAGGCATTTCTAAATTAAAATTTTCATTGCATGGAAGCCATATTTGTAAAATATTTCTGTGTGAATACTCTTTCAGAGAAATAACCCTTCCCTCTCTGATCACTACATAATGTGATGTCCTGAAGGTGCCAAGGGAATCCTGAACCTTCAGTTTCCTGCAGGAATAACTGCAAGGCTGAGACATTAGTCTTTTAACCAGCACAAGTTTGATCTCTGTTGTCTTTTCTATGGATTTGTGGACACAGAAATTTTTATGATCCTGTGTATCATTTATATGGTTTTATAGTAAGAATGTAATTTAGTTCTTCTGCAGAGCAGCACCTGTTCCTGTGTGCTGGGGGAGAGTTATCTTTACGTGAATTACTTTGGAGATTTTCAAGCTGTGGTCCATGGAACCCTGTTGATCTAAAGATTAGGTTTTACAAGCCCATGGAAAACAACTTGGAAAAACTAAAGCTTCCCATCTGTAGACTGAAATTTGTGGCCCCAGGGGGCCACATTTCCATCTGAACATTTTTAGGAGTTTACAGATGTAAAGAATTTGGAAACTTCTCATGCAGAGCGATCAAAATGAAAGTTTAGAGAAGACTTGCTTTAAAACCCCTGAACCCTAAGCAGAGAAAAGATAAAATTTACATGCTTGATGAAGCCAGCATGACTGTCACATGCTGGTGGCCTAATGAACAAAAGTATGAATAAATAAATAAAAGTGCTCCCAGAAGGTCTTTTCAAGGAATTAAAGAAAGACCTCTTGATAAAGATGACTGATGGATGAAAGAGCCTCTTAGAGCAAGGTCTGATTGTGCAGAATATGTGGTCAATTCTAAATCCCTTCTGTTAAAAAAATCAAACAATTGGCCTCAAGAAGAAAACTGGCAATATTTAGTTGTTATTGGGAATCATTTTCTCAACTGGGTTACTAGTTTATAGTGAAGATGCTACTGTAGGGGAGGTCAGATAGGAGATTACTTATCCACATATAGGGAATGGATCTTAAAAACTTAAAATAAATAAATAAATAAAACCACAACAGAGATGAAAGAATCGTCCAGAACTTTTTTCACCTTCCAGAACCACAGCTCCTGAGAAGGGCCATGTCACCAGTGTCCATGTATTACAGAGAAGGTGTATCCAGACATGCTGTCATGATTATCCTTGGTGCGGGGTGGACTCACATGAAACATCATTACTGGAGCATCTTGGAATACAGGCACTTGCTTTCTTATGGAACAGTACATTGCTCACAGTGATACCTCTAGTGATTAACATGTGAGATGTAATGTGTGTGTGTGCATAATCACTCTGTTCTTGTGAATAGACACATTGTTATTTTGGATTCTGATTTTTCATATGCATTAGCTAAATCTTCAATAACTCAAGAGATTTAACACTGATCTTGGTGACTAAGTGTGGATTTGCTCTATAGATGGTTAGGAAGTTACTTTGTTTTCATGTAATTTTGACAGAGGAATCAATTACAGCGAAATTGCTTTGTGTGTGTTTCCTGTTACCTGCAGGGTATATTTTCAGTGAGTAATATCACATCCTAACTAGGTGGATAAGCAGACAAGCATATTTCTAAACAGAATAAATGAGCCCTGGTGAAGCACTGAACTAACATTACATTCCTGCTTATATCCAGATAACTCACTACAATATATCTCTGTACAATATATCTCTGGATGTATGATGAGATTTTTGAAGACATACATAGAAGCAATTCAATAGGTAATGTACACAAATTTGCAGCTCAGTCTAGGTGCTCAAGTGTTATCAACACCTTTGCAAATTGCCTTTGATATTCTGAACAAAAAGTCAAAGAGGGTATTTTTACTTCCGATTAAAAATTGACTGAGCAGGTGTAAAGACATATTGCCATTAGCTGAGAGGGAAACACTTTCAAAAAAAGCATACAAGTGGGTTTTTTTCCTGGTTTTTATTTGTTATTCATCTTAAAGGTTGCAAAGATAGATAGATAGATAGAGGATGAATGTGTTATTTTGTCACCTGAATTTAAATAGATTGCCTTATTCTCCTCACCTTGAGGAAAGCCTGTTAGCCAGTAACACCAGGAGGGGACCTTTGCGCTCCTATTTCTGAGTGTCTGTAACATGGTCCTTAAATGCCTGCTTCACTCATTGCAAACCCCATGAAAACCAGCTTGATTAAAGCAATGGTAGGAAAGGCAGAGGGGGGAATACAGGTTTTCTTTTTTTGTCCTTCTGAGATAGCAGCTTTGCATTGTCCTACACAACAGCCAGACAAGCCATCAGATTTGTGACTTCCAGGGATACCAGGAGGAGCTGGAATATCATTAAAAGGCGATTGTGTTGTGGCATCACATAAGGATAGGGGAGGATAACCTTGTGAGGGTGTCATTGAAGCAGGCAGGTTTAGTGTGGTTCATGTGAGAATGGCATGACTCAGGAGGCAGAGGTGTCACAGGACTCACAACAAGCTGAGAGTTTGGCACTAACCTACACATATGGGAAGGGTTCAAGACCCTCTGATCTGAGAAAGCAAGTACCTAAGTTGTCATCCTCATGATACTCTAAATCATGAGGTAAGCAGGTTTATGCTTTCTAAAATGTTTGTTTTACAACAAGCACTAGAACCTGTACCTTATCGTTAAAAATTTCCATCTTTTCTTTGCATTTCACTTGTTCTTGGTTTTCACATTTTTCATGGCAGCTATCAAAACTGACTCATTCCTCTCCTATAAAAATACACCGGGATGTATGCTTTGATCCCTCTCCTCTTTGCTTCAACCCTTGAGTCAGGGTTATACTGGTTTTCTGTATCTGCCTCCCAGCATCTGAACTCTACTTGCAAATACATAATTTTTTCTCCACGTGGAAATCTTCTATATAGACAAAGTGTCATCTTCCCTTCCAATGCCCCTAAGTGGTAGTGAGATGAACACCTCCAACCCTCTTTGGGAATACTGGGTTTGTAGTCCCCACGTGCAATGTGGATATCCAACAAGTAGTCAAGGTTTTACCCAAGGATTTTCTTATTCACAACTGCTGTATTCTTAGAAAGCACTAAGGGACTTATAAATGTGGTGTGTGATGGAAATAACCATTTTTGAACACAATCCTTCACCCTGCCTCTCAATTGTGCTTCCAGTCGTTGCCTATGGGTGCAATGATTTTGCAATCCCTCCTGATTTCTCATGTCTGGCTTAATATTTTACTGTGTTGATGAGATGACCCCTATCAAATGGTTTTTAAAGCTCTTTTTTGCTCTGATTCTGTCATGTGCTTGCAAAAAGGAAATTTCAGGTTTCTCGTTTGTATAGAAATGCGGGTGGCTGAGAGGGGAGTGGCTTTGTGTCAGCACCTCGTGGGTGCAACACCCAGGATGGATGGATGGTAATAACATGTAAATGTAGATGAACAATGGCAGGCAGTCCCTGGTGGCTGTGTTTTGCCAGTCTAGCATTATCAGTTCAAGACATAAAAATAATCACATCCTCTGTCTGCTATCAAAATGTCATCCAAAACCTAGCATGGACTTAGGCATGACACCAGGAAAGAGATTCCACCAGCTCTTACATGAGGAATTGATTTATTGATCAGTGGTATTAGGCTTAGGATCAGCTTAGGATTGAAGATGAGGGCAACTCAACAGAAGCCAGCCCAGGACAGGACTGATGCAGGACCCTCTAGAAGCAGTGAAATGGGTGTTTCTCCATCTTTTACTGGATCACATGGGTAGCTGGGATAAGGCAATGCCTTATTCTCCTGACACCTCAATGCAGCCCTTACATCCAGTACTAAATTAATATTTTAATACCTTATTTTTGTTATAAATACATGATGCAAAGGCAAGGAGTTTTATCTTAGCTGCTCTTTACTGCAGAAAAATAGGTTAGTGATCTCTTGAGAGACCCTTGCTTGCCTTTTCTACTCTTGACCGAGCTCTTGTATTTTCTACTGAGCGTGGTTGCAGCTGACAACACTTATCTGGAAAGGAATAAAGCAAGCCTGAAGGGACAAAGCAGGCAGTTCTCATCTGCATTCTTCATAGCAGTCCCCTGCCTGATATTTGTGCTCTGAAGGAAGGCAATAAACACTGAACACAACAGAAGAAGTGAACTACGAAGTGTGGCCTCTGCTCCCACACCCTTCTCCCCACCTGATGAAAAGAAGTGTAGTGCTTGAACCAACAGAGCCATTTAAAAAATGTCTTACGACTCTCACAGAGCAATGGATCTCTGCAAGCAAAAGCATGTGTCAGGTCCCTTGAGGATTTTTATTTCTGTCAGTTGGCACCTTCTGGTTTATTTATAAATAGAGAAAATCCCAGGAAAAAGGCATAGGAAAGCAGCCATTCTGAAGCATCTAGAAAGTGACTTCACTTGCTTTGAGGTTTTGTCTTTTTTTTTTGCCTTTCTGGGTTTTTTTGTTTGTTTGTTTTGGGTTTTTTTGTTTTGTTTTGTTTTTGGGTTTTTTTTTTTTGTTTGTTTGTTTTTCCTTTTGGTGTGCAAAAAGGTTATGACAGGAGGGATTAGAAGAAGAAAATTAGAAGCTACATTTAGTGATGGAGATACTGGCTATTTTAAAATAAGATACTAAAGTTAAAAAAAAAGAAAATCTGGCTAAGCTAAGCTATTTGGGAGGGTTTGGGGGAGGAGGTGAGAAGGGAAGGAGTCAGTCCTAGAGCAGGGACTGAAGACATGGCACGATCAGATGAACTTTCCTTGAGGCTTAGCTGAAAACATTTTGTATGTATGTATCTAGCCATATTGATTGCATGGTGGGACTTAAACAGACCACTCTAAGGCAGCATGTTTTAAAACTGGTCTGGGACCAAAACACAGCTTAGATCCCCACCTTCTTCACAAGGAAGTGTCATGTTGATGTCTTGAGCTCCTGTCTGTTTGCAGAAGTCATTTAATATCTGTAGCCTGCCTGCAGGACTGTTTATCCCAAATGCACTTGGGTTTCCCTGCAGCCACTGGGATGGTCTTTCCCTGAAATCCTTGTTCTACTGAAACAAGCTTAAATATGTTTTTGTAGATCATAGGGCGCCAGAGCCAAAAAAGAAAGAGGAGTCAACGGGGAAAGCAAAGGGCTAAAGCAGAGTCAGGCAATAAAGACAAGCAGCAAATACAGCAGCACCACTTAAATCCTGCTGTTGGCATCCTTAGCACTGCCCCCAGGCTAACCCCCTGCTTCTTTTGAGATCCAGGGAGCAGCAGGACAAGGTGGACCATGGATATCCCTAAGGAAATACTGTAAATATCTTACAGCCAGAAGCAGCAGTACATCAGCACAGGATGTGGGAATCAGAATAATCAGATGAATATCAGAAAATAGAATGTTTTAAATAGAGTTATTTGTTTATGGCTAAATTAACAGTCTCTCATTAATTC
This sequence comes from Oxyruncus cristatus, assembly GCA_013399855.1. Lineage (NCBI taxonomy): Eukaryota > Metazoa > Chordata > Aves > Passeriformes > Cotingidae > Oxyruncus > Oxyruncus cristatus. The sequence goes on from VXAY01007256.1 coordinate 772,693, forward strand.
TCTAGTCTAGGACACTGCCAGATTATGAAAACTTAATGATTCCCTCTAAAAATATCCTATGCAAAACACAATTAACAGGCTATTAGTGGCTATAGAGAACAATAAATAATAAAGACTGTTGATTTTAATTCTTCAGCATTGACAGCTGGAAATGGAGTGTTTGCAAGCTGAGTAAACTGATATCTTTAAAACATATACATATCCCTGTGTGGATTAATTCTAGGCTATTTACATATTTTACCTTGAAAAATAATCTGAACAGAGTCAAATACAATGCTCATTTCAAAGTCTTCTGAGGAAAAAAAGGAGGAGTAGAAAGTGTTTGCTGCTGCTGCTCCCTTTCACAAACACCAGTAATTCCTGAGCACTCTGCAGACCACATGCCCACGAATCTTTTGGCAGATGATGAAGCACCACCATGCAACAGTAAAACTAACAGATGTCTGCAGAGCTGAGGAATTACAAGAAGTTTAGATAAGGTGTCAAGAACAACTTCACTCACTGACTTGCAGCGTGTAATTTTAGGCAAGTACAGCATAATTACTCGACAAATGTTGCAAACTATGCTTCTGTAATTTTTTAATTTAAAACTACTGTAGCAATTCTTATGAACCTTCCAAACACATGTTCTGCTTTACTGGCAGTAAAGTTTTACTGATATAAAATTTTCAGTAAAGTAAATTTTAGAGTAACACGTACTGCTGAACTGAAATTAAAATTTCCATGAGGGTGATTGTCATTCTGTTTTTCCCCCAGACACAGAAACCATGTTGTGGGCAGTTCTGTCTGGTTGCTACAAAGCAGCACATCAGATTTTCCTGGATTTCAAACCCCCATGGTTACCTGCTAGCAAGTCAATCATAAAGCTCGTATCAAGAAATTAAATATTTTAGTGGGTGCAATTCATAGAATTGAATAGTAAAAAAAAAATATGAAATAATTAATTTTCAGATCACAAATGCCCCTTGAGACGGAAAGGCAGAAAACCCCACACTATAAACTGGTTATTTCAAGTTATTTATTCAGCTCATTAATGATTAACATGGCTGGAATTTGGCCAAGACATGATGGATTTATGTGATTATTAGAAGACTTGCAATGGTGATTATGGCTTGGGCACTGGAGTAAACTGGTTCCCTTAAGTAACTGCTGTTTTATTAAACACTCTTCAGTGTTTCAAATGACTCAAGGATCCAAACACATGCATTTCTTTCCACTGAAAAGCAAGGTATATTATCTATTTAGCTCAGACATCTAAATTTAAGTCAAAGGGATAGCAATCTAGCAGTAGACATATTCACAACCTGAAACAGGAGATGAAAGGGTTGACCTTCTTTTTCCAGAAAACTTCAATGAGAGAAAAATAATTGATTATAAAAGCTGCCAAAATGATTTGAAATGTTGCAATTTCAAATCTGTTGAGCAATTCCTTTCTGAAAGACTGAGTAGGTCAGAATTACAGATGTGGGAATATCTTCTCTCATTAAAGTCTTCCCTATTCTTCAAGACCCTGCATATGCACAATTATATATTCAATTTGCAATTGAATTTAATTTACATGCTTAATGATCCAGAAACACAAGAACACAGTTAGAGGCGAATAGAAAGTTTGGCAACATTTGCGAAATAAAGAATGGGTAATCAATCAGATGCCTATGTTATAAGAAGAGGGAACAAAAATAAAGACAGGTAATGAGTGCTGATTCAGAAGCAGAGTACAGACCACTCAGAGTAGATAATCAGCCAAAAGGATAAGAGTCTGAGTAATGTCTGAAAAGCAATGTCAGACTCAAACCTCATATCTGTTGCAGTGTAACAGTGACTCTCAGCCTTGCTGTGCCTCAGCTGCTCGATTTGAAACCAGAACAATTATATTTTTTGTCTACCTTATCTATTTCAAGCCTTAGCTCAATGATTTTATCATTTGGTTGGTATCTTTGAACCACAACGCGAATAGGGTCCATGTAACTTTGTACAAAGCCTGGCACAAATCTGTTGTTTTCTGGCTAATTTTGAAATGATGCAAAGCAGGTAGAAGTTCAGCAGTGTGACCTGTAGAAACCTTTCAGGGTGCCTTCCATGGGCCAGGATACTGGAGGAATATGGTCTATAAAGGAAGACGCTGAGTAAGCAATCATGGAGTGAGGAGTCATAGGAACACCTTCTAAATGAGGTCTGCAGCATGGGCACATCCACGGAGTGGTTCAGCACAGGCAGGGTGAGTAACCCAATCTGATTTTAATGTGCATAAGGATTTCCCCAAAATAAACATATGCAAGGAAGAAAAAGGCTGGAGATCTGAGTTGTTTGCTAGATGGCTACTGATGGTGCATGAGAGTGTAGTGTTGCCTCCCACTGGAAAAGTAATTTTTCTTTAATTTTACAGTTAACTGATCAGGATTTAAGCTTTTTTTTTTTTTATTTTATAGCCTTCAAGATTTGGGGGTGAATTTTTTACAAGAGAGTACTAAAGTCTGAAAAGCAAGGAAAAGGTAAAAATTAGCCAAGTGTTTACTGTTGTGATAGTTTCAACCCAACTTCCTGTACACTAAAACATACATTTGTGATATTTTAGAGTAGACAACCTTTACAAGGACCAGAGTAAATTTTTGTAGTTCAAAAGTTCACTTCAGTCTCACTCCAGCAATCGGTGGACCATTCACCAGGACTATTAACACACCCAAGAAATCTGGTGCAAACTCTGATCAGAAACTGAGGATGGGATGGAAAATCCTTTAGCAATGATCCTTGAAGGACAATACCAACACATAGGAAGAGAAGAGTAAGAGAGACTCACACTTTATTGCTGTTTTCATGTGCTAAATCTGACTTTCTTCTCACTTATTGATTTTAGAAAATGAAATCCTGATATACTCCAGTCTAAATGAGAAGAATACGGCTGTGGAACTACTATGCTGTATTTTTAGGAATGCTATTAAGTGTTTGATCGGTGGCATAAAGTTATTCTTTACTGCATCCATTGTGAGAGTTTCTTGTGCAGATGAATTGCTTTTGCTTAATGAGAGAGCAGCAGGAAGGATCTAGACACCAAACATAATTCTGTTGAAAACAGGTTGCAAGATTTATTCCAGTAACTCTGGGTACTAATAGATAATAGGATATAAACTATGTAAGAAAGCTACTTGGTCTGAAGAAATATTTTCCTACTGCTTTTGACAGTAGCTCCTATTTGTACTTTTACATTAAGACTGCCAACCTCAGCCCTCAGACAATTCTATTTGTGCTTAGTTCACCCATGGTTTACTCCAGTTATATCTCCATGATGCACAAGTAGAGAAAAGTTTGGGTTCACCTTCATTCCCTACCTTTTGTCCACTCTTGTGTTTCCCCTGAAGTGCCTTTGCTACATGCAGTGTTTTTACGCAGGGCCATCAGGGTTGGGCAGTGTGGGGACAGGGCAAGAGTTCATGGGAGCATTTTTGAGCTCACCAGGCTCTCTGAGATATGTTGCCCTTAGGGACAACCTACAGATTAAGCAGTGTTTTCCACCCAAGTCCACATTTCCCTCCTTGCAAGCTAGACACCTCTTGGCTCCAAACCTGGGTCACGATGCTGGGCCATCACAGAAACTTCAGAGGAGGTTGGTGGAGGTTAGGCTCAAGAGACAGCTGGATCACAAGACAGCTTGACAATTCCCAGGGTGGCAGCAGTATAAAAAAACCCCAAAACATAAGAAGTTTTTAAAGAACCTCTTTCAAAACAAGAGTTCAGAAATGGTCTATGTGGGAAAACATGGGCTCCACCAGACCTTACAAGTTTCAGAGGGACCACGAGGAGCCTGGTTATGTTATGGCTTCTGAGAAATTGTTTGATATCCAGTGAACAAAGTGTGTTAATATCCTGCACGCTTGTTGTTGGATCTCTTTTGCCCTGAAATACTTATAAGAGCCTTCTGGGTACTGAGCAGCATTCTCCCCACATCCAGAGGCTACAGAGTGACTTGTAAACACTTCAGCCAAAGACTGGGTTGAGAAAGAAACTTGTGAGATCCCATCCACAATCTAGAAATCCAACTGAAGAAGAAATGTGCTTGAAAGATGTGATTGAGTCTGCACAGTGAACATAAAGCTTCATAAAGCAGCCAGTCATCCACTTTTAAGTGACAGCTACATTCACTCATTTAAAATACAGATTTTGGGGTGAGCCACACTGTTGGTCCTTATGTCTATATGAACAACTGCAAATAACATGCAAGTTCCCTTTCTCCAAAATTCAAATCATCTATTGTTCTAGTTTGTTTGTAATAAGGTTGCTTAACTTCACCTTTATTGTGAGGTTTTATTCTCCCCTTTTTCTACATGGTATCATTCCAGGGGAGCAAGAAGCTAAAGGGAACCAAAGGGAGAGATTTCAATAAGACCACATCTGTTAGTGGGAGAAACATTACTGGAATATTGTCTTGTCATTTTCTGGATGGTGCTAATGAAAACATTATGCAAGTTGCTGTGGGATAAGAGAGGCTCATTGCAGATGCAAACAGATGTTTCAGTGCCAAAGTCAAAATGCTGGGAATAATTTTAGCTGTAATTAACGTAGTGTCTATTATAACAAGTTTGTACCTTTAAGAATGTCTCAAAGCATTAACCTTGAATTATGCAATTGTTTTACTGTAGGTGGAGCACTGTGGAAATTTTCTCCAGTAAGGGTGAAGACACCACATTTTATGTGTCTTCAAAGGGGCTCCCGTGACTATTCAGTGCAATTGGTCCTTTATAGTCATGGCTCCACTGCCTGCTTGAAAACTGCTTTCTTTCCCTGCCTTCCCAGCTCCCTGATCACTGCAATCCACAAGTTTCTGCAGTAACACCATTGCTGAGGAGAGATTCCTTCCTGCTTCCACCTGGTGATCACCTCCTGTCCTGAAGCCTTGGGACTGATTTAATACCCCTTATAATTTCCATCCTGTCTAGCAGTAGTGGCCGTTTTCTAGGATATCTCATGTGCTGTGAGGGATGACTAATGTCAGTTAGAGGTTTGTGCTGAGAATGAATACATTAGGAAATGAGTCCTTTGCAACAAATCATTCTTCCCATGAAGAATAATGGTTACAGCACTGTGTTTGAGCCTATGGTGTGAGCACAGCTGCCCCTCCGTGTCAGGAGTGCACCAGCCTCATTAGTGTCAGCGAGAGATGCTCTCATTAATAATCCCCATTGATGTACTCACTGTGCCAAAGCAAAAGGGATGTTCTTTCGTGCTGGCAGACCACAGCCACCTGAGTTATTGTCGCGGAGGGTATATCCTTGTCAGCCTTAATGGTAATTTATGTTCCCAGGTCAGGCATTTACAGGAAGTCAGCAGTGTCAGGAGGGGATGAGTCAGCAGAAGCTGCATGTTGGAAAGCAACCTCTGGAACAGGTCTGACAACCAGTCTCCCTCAAACAGTTGTGGCTCCCAACAGACTCCGAAGGGTGCTCTGACATCCACTAGTGAGGATAGGGCAAAATTGTTCCTCCAGTTTGTAGGTCCAGGGCTGGGAGATTTCTTCCTGGCCCAGGTCCATGCAAACCTGTGCAGATGGGAATGCTGACAGCAGCGGGCAGGGCAGGTGGGGAACCAGTCGCAGGGGTTGCATCTGTAGCAAAGCTCATCTGTGGGATTGTTCACGTAGGACACACAGGGGCAAAAATTGTAGAAAAATAGGACTATGTATTGAATCTGAGACTACTGAGTCCAAAAGAAAGAGCGTTCCCATCCTCACTCAGGTGTGGGTATGTCAGTGTGATATCTGGGCGTAGTTCAAGGCCTGATTGCAGAGCACTCCCAGGGCACCACATTGCACAAGGCAACACCAGGGCCATGGCATCACCCACACAGCTGCTCTCTGTTCAACATCATTGTTCACTTCTCACACACTAAATCTGAAACAGCTTTCCTTCCTGATGCTGCCTGTGTAATAAAAGCCTGAGCATTATCCCAGCAACTGAAAACTTCTCTCCTTTTGTGTTAAGATGTGAAGCATAAAATCAAAAGGGTGGATAGTGAGATTTAACCACTTAGAGTAACCAAAAGGGCCCATGCAACACATAAACCTTCATTCTGTGTTGGCATGAATACTAATTTGGAGTAGGTTTGTGGTGATATATAGTCTGTGATGACAACTGTTATTTTTTTTTTCAGGTAGCACATTTTACGCCTTTCTTTCTGGTCTATATTATCAATTCTTAAGTCATAACAGTCATTTATTTTACCCCTGAATCTCTCACAGAATCCCAATAGGAAGATAATTTATCAATAAACCAAACGAATTCCAGTAACTGTACATCAGTGGGAAGGGATTATTTGCAAATTTAGCCTATGTGAATGTTTTTTTTCTTTCTTTCTGGTCTTACACATAAGGAGACCTAGTTAAAATGCTTTATTATACCCTACTTAGTTCACTTTACTCTGCCCTGTTTTAATGATAGTGGGCGGCATTTCCTTCCCCACATTAAAGGAACAGATCTTGCTTCATAGTGGTGCAAATCCAGAACAACTCTGCTGCAGAGTTCCTTCACAACACTGCCTCTGTACTGTGGAGAAAAAGTAAGCCAAAACGTTTTGAATCATAGAAAAAAACTAGGGAGGCAGAAGAACAACTGGGTTCAAAATCCTGATAAACAGTTTTGTGAGATACCTGTAATGTTAGGAGCTGATCTGGGAAACTGTGTGAGAGGAAAAGAACTACCTTCCTAAAAATACTTTCAGAAACAAAAATGTTGAAACCTCTTTTAAAAATCTGACATGTTAATCATTTTGGGGAAAAGAAATCTATGAGTTAATTTTAATGTTGATTGTAGTGTGGGGAATTTGTTCTGACCGGGGCTTGGAGTGTTCCAAGTGCATGTGGTTAAAGAGAAGGCACCTTGGGCACTAAAGAAAACATGCTGGTCTTTATTTCAGGTGAGGCTGTGGGCTGTAGGATGTTGTGTGCAAAAAAATCCCAACCAACCTCCTTTGCCTCCTGGCAGTTGTTAAAAGAGAGTGGGACAGAGAGGGATAGAGGACACTGGAAGGTAGCAAGACTGTCTGAAGTAAAAAGGTTAAAGAGTGGGTGATTGTGTTTGGTGGGGGAGGAAAAAAAAAAAGTGCACCAGAGGACAGTATTAGTATAAAATTTTGAGTACGTTTAGACTGAGATTTACAGAGAGGTTTCTTTGGGGAAGATGAATAGTCTTTGATGCCAGGAGAGGTAGGGCATGTGGCTGTGCAGCACCTTGCATGTGCAGGTGTGTGCCCACAACTAGCCCTACTCATCGGGTGTGGGAGATACTAAATGTTCCCAGCTCAAGCTGCCCTCTAAGTTAAACTGTGTGACAAGCTGATCCAGGGTAAGTATGAGTAAGGCAAATGGGCTGACTGGTGGTCGATATAAATCTAAAGTGGTTCCTTGAGAAGGGCAAGCTCACTGCTCTGCTGAAAGGAGTAGTCTGATGCTGATTATTTTCCCTCCCCTTAATATGCCCCACAGTTAAATAGTTTCTCTCTCTTAACATGGGAGGTTGTTTGTAGTGCACAAGAGCCATAAGTTGCTTGGTTGTTGACATGGGTGACCTTCTCCACTGCTATGAAAAGAATGAGGGCAGGAGAAGGTTTGGAGTGTGCTTCAGAAGGTGATTACAGGTCAAAGCTGAAACCCTGCTCCCACTCCGTGTGTCCTGGCGTGGACTGATGGACTTAATGCTTTCCCCTCCTGTGATACAATCAGGATTTGCCATGTGTTTTCATACCTGTGGACAGTTGTTCTGAGTTTTTTCCAGTTGGCATATGTGATTTCTGGACAACTATTTGACAAGAAAACATGCACTTGAACACTGTGGTTAAAATGCTGCTGCTGCTACAATACTTCACCTGAGATAACTACTTCAAGAACTGTTGTCCTCATCTTTGCTTGATTTTTCTGATAGTACGGTCCTGAGACTTTTTCAGGTTCTTTGTGAAAAATTGCTGTAATTGGAGAGGGTGTGAGAAACAAGAACCTCCTGTTTCCCACTGCTCCCATTAAGATGAAAAGAGAAATTAGAAATGTTAAGCTGGAGCCAATGTTTCCCCTGGACAGCATTTTTCTTAATTCTTTGTCAGCCTCATTTACCATTTCCCAGTCTGTGCCTCAGTGATTTTGATTAGGTGAAAGCCCACAGTAACTTGAGCAGTTCAGTATGCACAGCACAAAAAAGATTTTTTTAATGCAGGGATGCTCTGTGCATTCTTGCCTCTGAAAAAAACCATGTGGAACAGAGAGACTGTGTGGGAGGATGAAACCAGTCACTATTTCATTGTCAAGGGCAGGATCGGTGAAGAACTGGATGGTGTAGTTGGTTGCAATGACCCTGCACTACCAGAACTCCCTTTCGCAAGACATGCAGTCCACCATGCCTTTTCCTGAAAGGGATTCAGTCTCACACAGCATTGCCAGCAGGGATTTGATTCATGCACAAGCCAAATAACTGTGGGAGGAATAAAATCTAAAGCAGGGAAAAAGAAATGCAGGCAAATCCCAGCAGGTGTACTGGAGATACAGCTGGTGTCAGTGCCCAAAAAGGGTGGCTTCCTTGTTCTGCCCATTTGAGAAAATGGGAATCAAGTCTGGAGCATAACTTTCTTGGCAGTGCTGGGTTAACAGCTGGACTCAATGATCTCAGAGGTCTTTTCTAAGTGAAATGAGTCTATAATTCTACACTCCAGTGTGTGGTTCTGGATAAGACCTGGAGCTTTAAAGTACGTCTGCAGCAAACTGCTGTTTCTGGGGACGTAATGAATTACTTAAGAGCGACGATGCATGTTGAAAAAAATCTATTCTTTGCTACTGAGGGAGAGGGCAGCCTTGACTTCTTCCCTCCTTTGTGTCCATCCTCAAATGCTGGGGGAGCAGATATTGTCCACTAGCTCTGCAAAGCACTAATTACAGGGGGACCAAGGTTGATGGTTGTTGCTTTATCTGCCTGATTTCCGCTTGGTTTTCTATACTCACATTCTGTCCGCTGAGCTTAGTTTTTGTATATTTCTGCAGTGTTCATGACAAAGGAGCAGGATCTTTATCCTAAATCTTTCTCTTAGAAACAGAATTCCTGACTGGGAATCAGCCAGGAAGAAGTCAGTCTTTCCCACCTCTTGCATCCAGTCCACCATCTTCCTCACTGCTTGTTACCCTGAAATGTCAAAGTATACATTCAGGTCACAGACCATGCTTCAGTGTCGAGGTAATTGCTTTTTCTATTTGAGCAGGGACAGTGGGTAAGGGGATAGGCTTTAATTTATGGTGCAAAGACTGAGGTGTGCTAGAAGAGGCTGATGCATTTCAGGACAAAGCTGTTCTTAGAACAGCCTCTCCCTTTGTGCCAAAGCCTCTCCAGAAACTTCTGAAATTTAGCCAAGAGGCTGTTGGGACAGAAAATACAGGGAAACATTCCCAAAGGAATGTTTTTTTCTGTACACAGGCAGGGACATCCTATGTGTTCAAGACCTCACTTCTGGACAGACAATACCAGACAACCTTGAGAGACAAGAGACCTTAGAGATCCAAATACCTCTTCTTCATGTTGAGGCAGCAGGATCATCATAATCATCGAAACAAAAATGTGCACCATCATTTGTGTATTAACAGGGTCTCTGAGCTCTAAAATAGGAGCTAAACTAAAGGGAGGCAAAGAAAGAAAGGCAGGCAGGCTGCTCTCTTGCACTAACCAGTCTGTTCCTCAGCCTACAAAGATCTGGATACCTTGGATAAGTAGCTCAGCTCAAAATGCTACCTTCAACATACTCCTCTTACTGCCTGTGCCACATTCCTCTCTGGAAGGAGTTTGAGGGTCAGCCAGACTAATTCTTCCCTCAATCTTTTCTTCTTACTTAATAGAGAGGGAGCTAAATGGTAGGGTAATGAGCAGCAGGTCTGGCTGGATATAAGCATGAGAAAGAGGAAGCTTTAAGTCTGGCTTATCATGTCTCTACAGTCCCACGATGTCTAACAAACCAGAGAAATAAGGCCAGAATCAGAACAGTCTTGTTGTTGTTGGGAGTTTTATTCCTTTCTTTTTGTCTAACTCTCTCAGGTTTAAAAAATACACTTTGAAAAGTAAGGTCAAGTCTCAAGAGTTAGGAGCCTTTCAGTAAATCTGAAGATACTTGCAAACTGCCTCATTTTGATTGTGCAAGGAGCTGTTGCCTTGAGATGTCTGATTTTGCCCATTTTACTATATATACATCCTAGCAAGCAACTTTCTAAACCCTCTGCAGGTTAAGCCCCTGCATCTGTGACAGTCTCAACTGAAACTTCCCAAAAGTGGATCTTTGGTCAGGAATTCGGTGAGAAAAGCTTGTGGCTTTTAATGATGCTGTGATTATTGTTTTACTTTTCCAAAACCTGGCATCTGTGACCCCCAGCTTTCAGTTTTTACCCCTTGTTCACATGAAAACAAGGTGAAAACATGAGTAACATGGGCTATGGATATGGAAGATTACAGCAACTGAGGAAGAACCCAAACTGTGCTGGAGTTCAGTTGAAAATTTATAATTTCAAACTAATTTCATTAATTCAGTGGCATGACTCAGTGTTTTCTAACACATCTTGGTTCAGCAATAATATATTGTTCAGGTAATCTGCTAATAGCTTCTTTAGAATTGTTGTACAGAAAACAGCCTGGTTTGGATTGCTTCCTCCACTCCTCTGCCCTCTGCATAATATTGCAGTGGGGTATTTGTCATGCTGCAGGAGAGGAATTCAGAAAACTACATTTCATGCTGTAAATTAGGAATATGATAGTAGGAGTTCAAGATAGCTGTTTTGCAAAGGGGTGCCACTGTGGGAATTATTTCAGATTCTCAAACAGCCTGATTTTGGGACTAGATTTCTGCCAGTCATTTACTGCCCGATAAAAAGAAACGAGAGCTTATCAACAGAAAGGAAGGACTGAAGCTGGAAGTAATTAACTTTTATCTAATTTTAAGTACACAAGCAGGTATTGATAACTATTACATTAGGTGTCTCTCGTCCCCAGCAAGGCATATGTTACAGAAAACCTACTCATCCGCTTGCCATTCCTCCCCTCATGAGCAGGAAACCTTTCAGGCTCATTTCTACTGATAAGAAATGTCAAATACTCTAGGCTTCCCAGCAACAACAAGAAGCCCAAGGGGCTACCTTCACAACCAGCTGGCTTGATATCTTTGTCTTTCAGGCACGTTGTATCTGTTAGACAAAACCTATCATGCACATCTGCTGTACTGTGCTGCTCCTCTGAAGCAGCCAGTCGAGCCAGGTTGTAAAGTTCCCTCTGCTCTACAGCACAGGAGTCTTTTCTGTGTTTCTTCTCCCTGCTTTTTGTACTCTATAGTGAAAAGAGTACATTTTTAGATATCATACCTCTATTATTTAGACTTCCCCCCCACCTCCTTTTCTCACTTCTTTTTTTAAGTAAAGGCATTTTCACATTTCTGTCACTGCTTGTTCTTGTAAATTTCTAGTGGAATATGTTCATAGCAAATACTCTCCTAACATATAATTTGTAAGCATTGACTTGCTGCTGAAGCATTTATACTTCAAGGCCTGCTATTTTGAACCATTCCATAATTGCATGTTGCATGGGATGCTACTGAATTGACTTCTTAATATAGGGAAATTGTAAAGAAGACAGGGCCCAGGAGTATGCAAGGAGCACTGCAATTTGCACTATTTACAGCCATGTATTAATGTAAAAACTGTGAGGTTTGTGAGGGGCTGAGGGGATGTTTGGATCCAGATCCTCTCTTGAGAAAGAAATTCCTTTCCTCACAATTGGAGAAGATTAGCTCTGCTCAACGCCCTGAGAAAGGGAAAGCCAACACTTCACTTAGGGATTTTGCTAGTTGTTGGCCTTGTGCAAAGCCACTGCTCTACAACAATCTAAATACTGATTAGAGGAGTAGAGAGATAATTCAGCAGTGACAAGAATTGCAGTTGCCCAAATCTGAGTAATGCTGAATTATATGATGGCAGGTTGGCACATGCCTGTATTTAATAAAAAGTTTATAGCCATGGCAGGTGCACAAACAGTAGAAAAATGCCTCCCTTGCCCTCAGCAGCAAGAAAGGTGTTATTCTTCCTCCCACTTCTCTCAGCCTTAATCCTTTAGCCTTTATTCCCCTCTACCTCTTGTTTTCCTTCTGTCAGCTTGCTTAGGATGCTTCTCTGCTACTGGAACATTTATCATCTACATAAGATTTTGTTATTCCCAAAAAAGGGTAATCTCTTATGTTTCATGGAGAAATGAAGAAATGCTGCTCAGGTTTGACAGTAAAGGCAGTTTGGAGGATGGGGGACAGCAGTCTTGTTGATCACACCAGAACAAAACCTTCTTAAAAGAGGCATTGACTTAGCTGTGTAGTCTACTGTTGATAACGGATGGTTGCCTATTTCCTATTGGGAATATTTAATATCTGCTTTAAGGCTGCATGGGGACTTCAGGTTGGCTCATCATATTAATAATGCATGGGATGGCTGCATTTAAGTAATTACTATGCACATAGTATAGAACAGTGGCATATTGGTGCAGAAAACGTTTCCTTCAATAGGCTTGCTCCTTTTGGCTAGATCCCTTAGATAACCAGTTTGTTTGTTTGACAGGTTTATACCATTTTCCCCCCACCTTAGTTTTTCATTAAAGCCAAACACTTTTGCTGAGCCAACTGCAGAGTGTTCGAGAAATCTCAGAGCTTTCAAGGGTAATGGGGAGGTGGGGCACTGCCCTTGGCACTGACTTGCACTGGTATAAAATCTGTGCCCACACATCCTGTAAAGGGAAGGGTTTGCTCAAGGATGTGAGGCAGACTACATAACACACTCTGAGTGTAGCACATGTCCAATAGGAACTGTTCCTGCAGCAAGTGCTCCCTGCAGGTGACCCTGGGAAGAGGAGGGAGTGCTGGAGCCCACTTTTCCACCCTGTGCCCAGGGTAGAAGGGACTTCCCTGTGCAGAACATACAGGGAGCCCCTGCTTTGCAACCTCGTGACTGTAGCAAGGAACCCAAAACTGAATCAAATCAAAAGAATAAACTCCTCAATTGCTTGAGGGGGAGCAAGTAAGAAAGAGTGAAAATTGAGGATCTAAGAGATGACAGTGTTGGGATTCTTCGTATTTGGATTCTCAGGGTTTATTATGAACATAGGAATAGCTCAGTCTTAAGTAGGGTAGTTTCTTTATGTGCAGGTTTCATGAGCACTTTACTGCTCTATTTGTTCATAAACTGCTGCCTTTGGGGGACAGCTATGGCTTGAAAGGGTGTAATTACTGAGTGCAGTTCACTGCAATGAATTCAACCATTTTCTTTGAATTAGCCAAGCTGAAGTGGCTTATAAACAGAGGATCTTGTAGAGACTGATCATTAAAGAAATTTTTGTCTACTTGATCATTGACATTAGTCTCACCAGTCTCACCGCTGTGGAGGCAGGAATTGGTCAAAAATTCATTTTTGACTGCACAAAACTCTTCCATTTTGCTTTCTCTTACAACATATGCTTTTTGTTCAGGACATAACTTTCTCTGCTAAATATAACAGGAGATCAAGAGCACTGGATCATTTGACAGCTCCTGATAAGACATGAGCTCTCCAGATACAGCAGCTTTTGATTCCTTCTCCTATGTGTTGCCTTCATCATCAGTCAAAGCACTTTATCTAGAGAAGAGGATCTGGGAATCCCATGCCAGTTGGTTGCAATCTGGCAATCTTCACTTAATTAACTTATGACTAACTCTTTAGCAGCTTGTAAATTTTTTTTCCGGACAACATTTTCATGCTAGATCCCCCAAAAGCCCCACAGCGTGTTTAATTGACGATATGATAATTGTAAGTTACTTTGCTGCAGCTGTTTAAAAGTAAAAAGGGGGAAAAAAAATCCATTAAGGCTATCTGAATTATATCACAGGAAAAAGTCTACTTTTTTTTTACATGTGCTACCCTTAGGCTGAGCTAAATTGTGACTTTCGTAGCTCAGCTGAGGGCGGCTACTGGAGCTTTTTCATTAATTTTTTCTGAATGCTTCAGAATGTTAATATCCTTTCCTGAATCAAGCAAACCAAGAAAGAGTGTTTTATTTCTTTTGAACATTAGATTGGTGGCATCTTGAGTGTTTTGACTTCAGTGACAAGTTCCTGTGAAAGGGTCAGGGTCAGGCTGGCAGTAGTGCCTGGATCTTTCAGCTCACCACCCAGGGAATCAGGCTGCTTCTGCCCTTGTGGTGAGAGATGTGGTGTGTACTTCCCTGAGCACTGGTGTTTTGCTGTCCTCTTTCCCCACATTCCTGACTATTCTATTGGTGAGTCTGTTGCTGATCCATATCTTTTTGATCAGGCAGGAAGTGACTGGGTTGGTTTGTGAAAAGCTTTGGTTGAAGCGTCCAGCCAGGGAACTCTCAGTGTGGTCACACCCATCGGACAAGTCATCTGAGAAAGTGGCAAAGGCGAGACACCTGGGGACAGTGATTGTCCCCAGCTTTCCCTGGAGTCAGCAGGTTTAAGATTACTTATCCTGCAGGCTCAGTCTAGATATAGCCTCATTGAGAGATGTCCTGCAGAGAAAGACCTCGGCTTCAGCTTCTTGTGATGGGAGCTTATTGCAAACCGCTAATTCTTTTGTTTGAACAACAGGACATGCCTTAAATCTCTCTTATATCCCCTTAATAAGGGCAAAACCACTACAGCCTCAGAGTGCAACATTAGTAAGTGATAAAATTGTGTATGTGTGACTCTTTCAATAGGCAATTTGTTCTGATAGTGGAGACTGATGATAATAAGCAGTAACTTTAAGTGTCTTGTCCTGTGGCCTCTAGTCAGACAACATTAGCACTCATTTCTTCAGTTATAAAGCTACTTTTATATCCCAATATACAGCTGCTGGACAGACATAGACTGAAAGTTTTTAAAGTTACTGACATGAACTCTGAACCTGCTAGACTTGTGTTTCACTCAATAGTGTTGCAAATGTATAACACAAACGCATTTTCTTTATTCCAAGTCTTTAAGAATAAATGTGAATGATATTTGACTGACCAGATTGCCTGGGAGAAAAATCTCCACTGATCTCTAAGTGTGTAGATGGGGTTTCAGCCACTTGCTTGTGGGATTTTTTCGTGGAGCAAGATCCAGCCTCAAAAGGAGTTCAAATTAATCAGTTACTCATTGTCCTCTGCCTAATGGGCAGTCACATGGGAGCAGATCTGTAGAGCAACCTGGTGCTGAGGAGCTGACACCTGTTCCACGTGCATTTCATATTGTGTGTGCAGCAGTTGCTTTGAGTTAGCTCTGACCTGGTCCCAGGGATTGAACACCCCTAAGCAGGTGAAGCACACCTGGAGAGCATCTCCCAATCTTGTTTGATTCTGAAGGAAAGCAGTTCTTGCACTTGATGGATAGCAAAGTGTGGAAAGGAAGCAGTAGGGAAAGGGGGGGAGATTTGCATCCAAAGCATACCGCTTATCCGAATTAAAATGCTAATGGAGAAGCATCAGTTATGTCTTGAAATGTTTCAGGCAGCTCAAAAATGAAAGAATCCCTTGTGTACATGACCAGGTGCTACTTTTTACCTGGAATAGGAGCTATATGGCATTTACTTTATTTATTTGCATGCTGGTTATTGTTTATGCTCAAGGACACACTGTCCTTCCTTACAACTGAATGCCCAAAGTGGCTTAGGAGCTTTGAGGGCTGGGTGGTGAAACAATTTGCTGTGTTATGACCACAAGAAAATGTAGTTTGTGTCCAGAACAATCACTATTAGAAGGAGGTGTTTGAAGGAAACATTCAAAACATTCTCTTCAATGACAATGAAGTGCAGTGAAGTAGAATGTTAAAGTATAAACCTTCTTGAATGAATCACAGTCCTGGGTTTTGCTGATTGGTGGGTTGGTATTTTGGGGTTTTTTTTCCTCTCCCCCATCAAGATGGGGCATGGGTTCTCCTGTCATCCATTACAAGTTCCTGAAATGACAGACATTCCTATGGGATTAAAAGCACACTGAACCAGAGATGGCTAAAATATTTACTGCAATCCCTGATGAATAACTCTTCTGAATACAGCTTGCTTTTAGACCAGCATTGTGTGACAAATCAGCCTTGGGTTCTGTTTGCAAAGGCATTACAGTCTGTGACATTTTTCTAGCCACTTGCATTTAAATTTCATGCCTATGGAAAACAAACACCCTCACTTGGTTTTGCTGGTTTTAGTATATTCTTTTAAAGTAACAAAACTTAAGTATCTTGGATCTGAACTGCTGTTCCAGGGTTGATATTGGGCTGTAGAATCCAGAATTCCACTGAACCTCTTTCTTAAGTGCTTGTGGGTTTTGTGGTGGGGTTTGATTGGTTTTTTTAATACATCAACAAAGTATCTAGTAAATTCATCAGCATCATACCTTACCTGTGTGCTCTATGGCTCCTCTAAAGTAGCTGGTGACCAGGAGTTGATATAGTTGAGCTCACTCCTATTCCCTAAGCATAGGCACAAAGACCTGTGCACTGAGCTGACAAAACCAAGGCTTCCTTTGCCCCTGCTACCATCCAGTCACATCACTACAAACCCCCAATAATTTAATAGTACAGCTGCATCAGCTGCTGTTCCTTGGTACTAGGATATTGGTTGATACAAAGAGTAGCCCTGATGAAGATTTACAACGCTATCCACTCAGGACAGTGTTGCTGAGCCATCATCCTTCAAGAGAAAACTGCTCTTAAATAAGTGGCTCTTCTCACTTGGCTCCATTTTCTCCAGTGTTAAAATGCAAGGGTCTCTCTCTCTCTCTTTTTTTTTTTTTCCCCCCCTAAACTAGTGTGCTGTGGGGAGTGGAAAGCATTTTCAAAATGAAATGGAAATGTTTGAAAAACATGCTGAGATTTCCCCAGAGGACCTTCCAATAGAGTGCTAATACCCAGCAAGAAATCCCTAAACCTGTGACTTATGATACCCTGTCCTCTTTCACAGTCACTTTGCAAAGTCTCATTCAATACTTTTTGCCATCAAGGATTGTCTAGACAAGGATTTGGAGAGACACTTGTGCCCTACAAAGAACCTTTTCTTTCCAGCATCTATTGAAAGCTGGGTGCCAAAATATTTCAAAGTTAATTTTTTCCCCCAACTTACTTTGGGAATTGTTTAGAAAGTTTGGAGATGTACTGAGCAAAGCCTGAGCCATCAGAGAAATCTCATGCCTAAAGGCTTGTGGAATAAAAACAGAGCACAAATTACAAGAAACCTTTTTCTTAGGACAATACTGTGACCTTTGAATTTTAAAGTAACTTTCCAAAAGGAGGTTGTGCTCTGAATTACTTAAACTGCCTTCTTACCTCTGTTGTGGCTTAGTCAAAAGCCAAAGCATGCTCTGATGTTGGCAGCCTAACAAAAGTAATACTTTTTTGAGGATGATTTGTTCTTGAATCTTTTTTTTTTCTGGTATATTGGGCACAAATAACCTCTCAATCAAGGTTAGTACATGGACATCTTTTGGTCTAGCCATCTTTGTAGAGGAATGTAATAAGAGTAGTGTCAGATATGATTTATCTCACATTTCTTTGCTGTCCCTCTTGCTTCCAGCGAAGGAATACAACCTTCTCCTTTGCTAGCAGATAAAGGATTAGCATAAGAAAGTACAGTGTCCCCAGTGCCAAGGCATCTCTCTCATCTTTTTCTACTCAGGAGGAGATGGTGCCTACTGGCATGGACATGCTTCTCACCCCTGGGGCCAGTGCCCATCTGGCTGAGAACCAGGTGCAAACCTACTCCCATCCCTTGCAGCTGAGGCTCTGCTACCTCTTTCTGGAGAACCTGTTTCTTTTGAACTTCAAGGCCCCAGTGCTCACAGAACCCACCATTCCCTGGTTTAGCAGATGGAGTTACCTCTGTTAAGCTCTTTGGTGAATCAGACTCTGTGCGATGCTTAGGGGATAATCACCTCTTTGTGGCAGTTGTCACTCTGTCATTGACCCAACTGTTGTACTTCAAAACTCTCCTGTATTTACAGAAGAGTTTCTAGAACAGCTTTTAAAACCATGACATATCAGAAATTTTCTGATTGAGACCCACTAAATAAAGGATAAAAATCAGATCCAATTGTATCCATTTTAAGCAGTGGCTTTGGTGTGTACTCATTACAGTAATCTTAGATGTTTCCTTGTTTTGTGACAGAACAAATTAAGTGTATCTCAGCTTGTTCTGAGGATGGTGCACTCTGGTGCCCTAGTGTTAGTAAATATTTAGGGCTCCACAGTGCTGTCAGCATTAGTTTGTGGTGTATACCTGAACGAACTGCAGCTACATGATCAGGTCCCAGTAGATTTAAACCCCAATGCCTGTGTGCAGATGCAGGTCAAAACCACTCATGTGCAGGCAGCAAATATGCTGTTTTCCTTTGTGAACCTGGGCTATTTAGGGATGAGGCATCGTTTATTTCTCTTTGTAAATTAATTACCTGTTTTGTGCTTTTAAAAAACATAAATTTGTGAGTTTAGGAGTGTAACAATAGAAATTAGCCTTTGTTGTCCCTGGGGTAGGTAGCCGAGGAGATCTCTTCCATGGAGGAGTGGCTTTGCTGGGAGAGCCCACAGTGTGGTCTGTGCAGCAGAGTAGCTGCTTCATAAAAGAAGATCTATCTGTCTTTATACTGTACTTAGGGATGTCCTGATTCCTATTTGTGCCACTGATTC
Organism: Oxyruncus cristatus; assembly: GCA_013399855.1. Classification (NCBI taxonomy): domain Eukaryota; kingdom Metazoa; phylum Chordata; class Aves; order Passeriformes; family Cotingidae; genus Oxyruncus; species Oxyruncus cristatus. The sequence goes on from VXAY01007256.1 coordinate 791,359, forward strand.
AAACTGACTTCGAGGCACAAAGGACTTGGGATTTCTGATGGGAAGGTAGGGATAAACCAAGCTGGGAGTGTGGGAATAACCACCCTGCAAACTAGTAAGGGGTGCCAAAGTTGCTGTTGAATTCCTTGGGTAATTTTTTTCCCTACTAATACACTAAGATAAATAAATAAGAGGAGATAGAGGTGCCTGTATAGGAAAAGAAATATGATCCTATTAGCCATGCAGGAAGAGGGAATTTGTGCTATTAAGCAGGGTCTGGTGCACTGTGTCAGCACACAGCCACTGCAGCATAGTCCCTGATGTTGTCCCTGATGCTGCATTCAGCCCACAGTGGAGTTTGTCTTGCTGGAAGCTGATGGGGCTTGAACATGTTCATCCCTTGGTTTCAACTTAGTCAATAAAGGCTGAATGCTGAAGGAGTGACATAGAATGGTTCCTGTTATTTGCTTGGAGAGGAACTGAAAGTGACCCAGCAACTGCTCTGAGAGTTTAGAAATTAGAGGGCATTGACTAGTCTTTATCACTTCATATATTTTTCAAATTCTTGATGGTTGTTTTTGTAAGAACTGTGGAAATTCCGTGTTAGGACAGGGAAAGATTTCTGGAGATTGCTGTAAGAAAGACTTTGAAATAGCATTAGCTAGTGCTGATAGTCAGCAGGTACAGAACTCTTTGGCACTCATAAATTGAACTCTGTCAAGTTTCACCTGGAAGGGAGAAACAAGGGCCCATTGTTTTGGTGACTGTTACTAAAAGATACTGATCAGGACACTGTTCTTGAAAAGTAAGGATTGCTCAGTTTCCATTTACCTTCTGAAATACAAACTGGTCTTCCTAAAGAGAGCTTGGGAACTGGATTGTCACACCTTTGGCAGAGACCAAGGCCTCCCAGCAGGCTATCTGAGGTCTTGTTTATAAATATGGTATTTCTATACCTACTTCTCAACTTTAATATCACATCCATCCTAATACCTGTGTGCTGGAGCCTTGCCTTGGTTTGGCTACGGGGTAGACCTCAGGAAGAGCTTCTTTCTTGTAGGCAACTGATACATTGTAACAAAATATTTCTAAAATATATTAACTGTCAGAAAGTATGAATTATTTTTTTTAAATGCTGAAAATCCTTGCAAAAATGAATGCAACACATCATCCTAAAATTGGTAGACATCCACAAACCCCCCCAGTCTTCTGCACTCTGGATGTGCTGTACCGGGGCTGTTCATTCCCTCAGTTCTTGGTGTCTGGATAATGCTTGTCCTTGAACACAAGGTAAAACTTCCCTGCTTTTAAGCTGTCTGCAAGCCCAGCCTTGAACAATAGATTTCACACAGAATTGAGATTTATCAGTCACAAGAATCTGTTTTTGAGCAGTGCATTCAGAGCTCTCACTGTCTTCCCTACCCTTGGCCAGAGGAAGTTATCCTTTTTTTTTTTTTTTTAACTTTTTGCTAAAAATGCAAATTCATTTAAACTGTATGCTGCTTAAAAAGTCCTTGAACATTGTTGTACCAGTGAAAAAAATCAATCAGTGTCCAGACCTGAATAACAGGTCTCTTTTTCTTTTGCTCAGACCTTTTAATAAAATCATTGAAATTTCTTCACATGTTAAGTTTCTTAACACTGTTAGTTTCATCAAAATTATGGTTCAAGAATATCCTCTAAATTTCCAGGAAAAAAAAATACAGCCAGCAGTTGTCAAAATGTTCTGAACTGTTCCATTCCCTAAAAGCTTTGAAGGTTTTTCCTTTTTATTTTTTTCTTTTTTTTTTTTTTCCCCTACAGTTTGACTGCGATTAATTTTTAAAGGCCAGGGGAACTCAGAGGAGAAAGCTTGAGCCCTCAGATAGAAACATCTACATTAGCAGTATTTGAGAGCTCTGATCCAAGAGGAATGTTTTAAATTCTGTGTCTAGTAAAAGAAGTGATGCATTTCCAACCATACTCTGTATTGCATGTGGCAAATCTATTGCTGAGATTTTAGCACTGCTTGATGTTGTGTTAGTCCTTGAGGAATTAAGAGCTGGTGGCTGCAGTCCCTGCTGCTGTACAAAACAAGGCTAAAGCTGGTGGTGAAAAATGTATCCCTGAGTGTGCAGAAGTGCCTGCTGGAATTCTGAGTGTCTCCCAGCCTCAGTCTTTCACAAGCACTCACAAACCCTCTGAGAAGAAATGATTAGGGAGCTGAATTACAGAGTTGAACTGAGCACCCAAGGTCCCAGCAAGGAGACTCTGTGGAGGAGGGTGCAAACTGGGGTCTGAACTTTGCCTAACCAGATTCTGGCACTGTGCTGTTTTGCCTGGAGGTGCCTGTGACTCGCTGTAAATTTCAGTTCCTGGTTGTTATTTTTTTTTTTCCTTTATTCCTCCAGTCAAATCTGGGATGTTTAAGGGTTTGCCTTTCATATGTTTGCAAATGCAAATGGTACGAGAAGGGATGCAATTCACGAGGATTTCTTTAGCCGACAAAGACCTGTAGTGCAGAGCCGACGCCTTTCTTAGAAAGGTGTCGTGAGAAACCCTGGTGCTGAGTCACCCACTGTTCAGATGCGATTTGTTACGCCAGTCCCAGCGAAGCGGCGGAGCCGGGGCTTGCGCTGCCTCTAATGGCTCCAGAAATTGGGCAGCTTAATTCACTTCATTAGCGAGTGCTGGGGGAAGCTTCGCCATCACCAGGCACCCTCCGCCTTCTCAAACCTTTGCCTCTGCCCTCCCTTCCATCTGCCTGCTTTCCTCTAGATGGCATTGTAGGAGAAAGGGAATTCAGATGGAAAAGGAGATTTTGTACTGCTGGAGGAGTTGCAGGAGCCGCTTTGCATTTTGATGGCGCTCGATTATCTTATCCACTAGACAAGCACATACAATATTCATACCTCCCCTGTCAATCTTAAACAGGATGCAGATAAGTATTTCTTCTGAGCAGTTTTATTGATTGGGTTTTCATCTAAAAAGTCTTTCCAGCTTTTTTTTTTTTTTTCCTGGGTAATTTCACTATGGTTTCCCAGGATATTCATGTTTGTGCATGGAAAAAAAAAAATCATATCACTATGTCTTTTGGTATAAAAGGAAAGTGGAATTTTTTTTAAAAAAGAAGCACCTTTCCCTTCTCACTTATCTCCTTGGTTTTTCTTTTTTTAATGTAACTCACTGAGATTGCAGAAACAATTTATTCTGCTCCATTTTTTTTTCTAGTTTGTTTTCCTCCTGCATTTGAAAGTACTATCTACATAATCAATTTCTCTCTTTCACTGTAGTAATTCTTCTTTTTATGGGGTGTTTAGGTAAGCTAAAAAAAAAAAAAAAAGATAAAAAAAGAAAGAAAGGGAAATTACTTCTTCTGAGGCTGCCCACACTGGCTGCAGGACGGAGACGCAGATTGCTATCTGGGGAATTCAGTAATCGTCCTGTAGTCCTCTTAAAGTTTAGTGCACTCTCCAAATATTTTCTTTTTAAGAGGTTTTGGGAATCAAGGCCTGTGAGCAGATTTATGTACTGACATGGGCAAGGGGTACAAGCCCTTTTGCCAAGTGAGCTGCCTGTATTGCCAGGCAGGTTGAATTTCCTTTCCTCAGTTGTCCTATTGGGAACTAGTTACTCCTGAGCCCTGTTCTTCCAAGAGCTAAAACCTGCCTTCTGACTTCAGTCCAAGTGCATTCAGCACCTGTTTCATACAGCATTCCATTTTAGCTCCAATGGTTCTTCTCTCCTTACTGTTCAATCTTGAAGCAAAGGGATTGCATCCCCTCTTAGCCTTCGTTTTGACAGGCTGAATCAACGCAGTGTTTTTTGTTCTCTTAAAGCAGTCTTTCCATTACTTAAATCATGCCAAGAGTTCTCCTCCTGCCCTCTTCTAAAATGAGTTCATCTTTCCTAAATTGTGCTTGAACCACGTAAATCTTCTTGGATAAATACCTTGCAGGTGATTTGTGTGGTATCTAGCATTGCTGCACTTCCAGTGGTTGGCTCTCCCCTGAAGAACTCTGGGATCACAGTGACCCTTTTTCGTGGCTTCATTATGGTAATTCAGTTGCCACAGGATCCACATCTTTTCCTCCTCAGACAGACCCAACTACAAGCATGTAGCTCATAATGGAAATTCAGTTTTTATTCCAAAATGAATCTATTCCTGTTTTAAATTTAAATACCACTTCTGTTAATTTGTCAGTGTCATTCATTACCCGCATGATATTCCAGCCCTCTGCTAAAACCTGACTTGTTAAAGCCAACAAGGGTGGTGTCATTTGCAAACGTTGTCTATGTACACCTGTTCTCATGGTTAGGAAGTAAGTGGGAAGTAATTGGGAAGTGATCATTGCAAATGCAACCTACTGCTTTGGTAAAGGTTATAGTGCTCAGGTCTCCTCCCAGCAAAGGATGTCGGGTCAGCCAAGTTAAAGTGTAGTTAATACAGGTTGTGTTTGTCTGGTCTCCACTCACTCACAGTGTACTTTGCTTCAACATCAGTTCTAAAGACTTGAAGGCTATTGAAGTCAGTCTAATAGATCTCTCACCATGTAAATTAGTGTGTTTCTCCTCATAGTTTCTTAAACATAGACACTCTTCTAAAGCTATAAGATGATGTCTGCAAACTCAGAAACTATTAAAAATTCTTGTTGTAAGACCTGCAACTTTTTCTGACACTGTTTTGGGGAGGGGTGAGTGTTCTATGACATTAGAATATTAAGATTTTTATTTTAGAGTCATTTGAGTTGTGGTCATTTCTTTGCACCCCCTCTCCCTCCCATTAACCTTTCCAAGTGCTTTGTGTGGTTCTGGCTGTCTTTACAATATTATTTTCCCCTTGGTATCTGGCCATATATAGATTAAAAACCTTTAGTTCGAAGAATAAAGCTTTTATTAATAATAATAATTTTTATTCACATATTAAAAAAAAAGACATCAAAGTAAGATTCATCCAAAAGAAAGTGTGGTTTTGAATGATGTCTTTCTAATCTCCTCAGGTCCTAACCTGTGTGCTCTGAGCATAAATAAATCAATGTCACTTCAGCTCCTTAGTTCTGTATGGGGTGAAAAACTGTTAAATATTTTCTGGACTTGGCAGTCTTTTCTGTTAAGGAGGCTTTGTGTGTGTATGTGTGTGTATATATATATATATATATGTATAAAAACTGCATATTCTGAACAGTCCCAGATGCAGAAGGTCAGAGACTTCCCTGAATGGCTGGCTGCTCTGCACTGAGGATCATTTGCCTGAGGGACGTGCATGAAAGGCCTTCATCTAGCCTTGTGAATATGATTCATTCTCTGTGCAAAGGCAAGTCGGTATCAACAGAAGTACTGTGTATTCCTTGTGTGGTGCAAGTAGCTTGGCCCCCTAAATTCTGCCAGTGACAACTCCTTGAACACCCTGATGTGCCCACGGCTGTTCAGAGGTGGGTGGACGAGTGGCCCGGGCTGGTGCTGGTGTGTCAGCCCTGAGGACCAAAGCAGGTTGGCAGGGTGAGCTGTGTAACTCCAGGGTTCAGCCATGCCTGGGGGCTGGTGGGAACGTGCTGTTGTGACCCTGGCCTGAAATCCACACATTAGTGCTTGTGGGAATATCGATGTGCTTTGATGAGGTGCAATGCCCTGGGGCTTTGGAAGAGGAGAGCCTGGGGAGGCTGAAATCTTTGTGAAATTGAGTATTGATTCCTCTTGCTCGGAGAGCTTTGAAAGTCCAGCCTTAACTCAGGTCCCTAAGACTTTAAGGATATCACAAATTATTCATGTACATTCCACTAAAGGGAAGTTTTTTATCAGTTTAATCTTCCACATTTAATGCACCTCTAGCACTAGCTCAGCTGGGGTGCATAAAGAGGAGCTATTGGCTCTTCTTCTTACTCATCTTTTCCTTTCTTCTTTCCCCCGATACCATTTAGGGCTGGTAAAGTTTTGTCTTTTAACCTAAATATTTGCTAAGACAAAGGAGAGAATTTTAAATGAAACTCCTGACATAGCAGGAGTGCAGTCCTAAGAACAGACGTAGGTAGCCAATAAACAACTACATTGGTGTAACCCCTCAAGACATTCCCCTTGGATATGGTCTAACTCAGGCAAGGATGAGGGAATTGGCCCTGGCCTCTTTATATTGAGAAAATTGTCCCTAGATGGGTCATGTGTGACAAGTTCTGTGACAGGTTTATATTGTAGAAAATGGGTCCAAAGAATGATCATCTCTTTCTGAAAAAAAAGCAAGAATGCTTTGAAAGTAAGAGTTGATTATTACAATGGAATTTAAAGGGTCTTCTCTAAGTCTCTTAGCCTTATTTTTCTCTGGCTTCTGGTTCTGTCATTCTAATGAAAATATTTAATTGATCTGTTTATTGGTGCTCACTATTTTAATTAAATCTCTTTTCCAAAAGCAAAAGATTTTGAGTAATGCTTGCAATAAATATTCTACTTGGATTCTTTGAAGATTCGATTTGAAAATATTCATTTGAAAAATCAAGCAAGGTCCAGTGCTGACATTTTGGACAAAGCATGTTTGTTTCCTCTCTCTGATTGATGACATTATCTTCCCAAAGCTGCAGCTGTTCCATAAGGAATGCTGCTTGCTGTACATAACATACTTAGTTCCCTTTATTATTTGCTTGCTGTTATTGGAAGGAAACAACTCAGGAAAATAATAACAGAAAAGCTTGTTTGGTCAAATATGTTCCTTATTACAAATGTGAATAAGGTTCACCTCCCAGCTTGATTAGTTTTTTTCAACTGTGCCCATTTGTTTTCACCCTGAAAGAAGATAACTTGGTGCAGTTAACTGACTAAATATACCATTCCCTTCTTCAAATTAGTAGCTGCTTTAGACCCCTGATTTCAGGCTCCTCTGTTTCCAGCAGTTCTTATAATTATGAAGAAATATGGAGTAGTAAGAGACAGATTTAGACAAGCTGGAAATAGTGCATACTGGAGCTAAGCTTTGTATTCACCTTATCCTTCTGCTTCAAACCATCCCCTTTCATTTTGACCTGGAAGCTGCTGCTTCTTCACCATCTGCATAGGTATTGCCTCATTTTCCCAGTCTCTGTTTGCTCTCTGATCCTTCTGGTACACTTTCTTCCTGAAGTATTTTGGAAGGGCTACTCAGGTGCTGGAAACCCCTGATACTGATACTGTGTGTTCCGCATTTGAATTATAGATGTGTGTGTAGGTATTTTAAAATACATACACACATATATATGCATATTGTGGTTTGTGGGGTTTTTTTTTCCTCAGATATAAAATGTAGTCCTGGAGACTATATAGCCCAATTATCAGTTGGAGGTCTCCTGACCCATGCTAATTAAACAGGGCAATATATTTTTTAATGTTCCACAACAGTTTGCTTCACAGGCTGTGCTGAGGAAGTAGTGTTGTGGTTTGTGCAGAGCAGTGAAGAGTCTCTATGGAAACAAAATAACTGAAATCTGGGGCAGTTTCAGCTTTTGTACCTCATACAGGGAACACTTGCTACTGATATTAAAGTAAATTCAAGTTTTTTCCATCTAATTGTTCACAATTCATTCCTGGTAACTTGGCAGATTCAGCTGTATATAATCTTTGGCGAGGCTTTGCATGGTACATTGTGTTTTGATTGGATTTAGAACTGATATTGGGGACAGTGTCTTCCTGCAGTCCTGTCAAGGCTGCTGAGATGTTCTTGTTGGTGATGACACCTGGTAGCTTTCACAGAGACTGATATTTGTAATTGTGACTCCTCCTGTGTCTGGGGCTTTATTGCTCTCTCTATGGGCAGTTTGAGTCTCAGCTCTTGCCTTGTGAATGAATGGATAGTAAAGGCTCATGGATGGAGTTGGTGTAAATGCAGTAGTCTCTTTAATAAGGAAATGATGCGCAAGGTGTTTGGTGTGAATTTAATCTGGGTTCCTCTGACAACAGAGTCAGCCTTCATCCCCACCAAAGTTTGGTCTGTGGAAGTAAAGTGTGCCAACCTGCTGAAGTCTCCTTGTTAAATATTTTAAGGGGAGCTGGTAGCCTCAGATTTACACCGAAGTTCCCCACTCTCTGTGAAACTGGGGGTTTGGATTAGTTGGTTATAATGGTAGGATCTTGTCTTCAGACTCCAGGGGTGGATTTGGGCATCAATCACCTCTAAAAAAATCTCCCAACACCTTCACATTGAAGGGGCTGATGCTTAAATCAAAACAGAAATGCCTTCTCTGATCTCATTTCAGTTTTCAGAGAGAGAAAAAAGTATCACTAGCTAGTTTCCCAAAAAAATTCTTGTTTTGTCTTATTCACTTTTAGGAAGCAATTTGCTTGTCCCAAGGGAAGAAACAGTATTGGCCAGGTGAAATTGAGGAATTCCCTGCCTGAACAAGCAAGTTGCATCTCAGCAGGGTGTTAAGAAACAACAACTAGAACAAAAAAATAGAGGCTGACAAATTGAAGGAGCTCCAAGATGCATTTATGTTATTCTTATGTGACATTTTGTGTGACTGTCTTATAAAGCACTTAGTAGAGAAGGACACAAAATCAAAGAAAAAGAAAGGTTGAGATAAGAATTCCAGTGCTCTAATGGATATATGAGGTAGTTTTCTCATTTGTGAGTTTAGAGATTGTTTCTCCTGTTGAGCAGCAGCATTGAGGGCTGTGTGCTGGTTATAGCTGTACAACAGCTGGCAGGACACACTGGTACTCAAGCTTCTGTTCTGGGTGAATCTGTAAGAGGAGAATGGATGTTTTTTGGTATTCAGATCTTACTTCCTGTACTAAAAAAGTCCTTTCTGCCATTGCAAATCTACATGCAGACAAAAGAAAATGCAAACTAAACCATTTTTTTTTTTCTGACCAGTATTAGTTTTTTTTTTTATTATTTTTGAAAGCTGAAAATGAATGAAACCCAGTTCTAAACTTCCTGTACCAGATGTTGCTTTCATTCCTTGGCAACTATTGTTGATGTTGCTCAAACTAATATTACCAAAGTGAAGTCTTCCTGGGTTGCTTTGTCTGTTTATTAGTATGTTAGAGCTGGCTGGAAACTGCTTTCTTCCCAGGCTGTATCCTCCCCATTTCCCTTTCCTTGACTTTTTTTTCTCTCTGTTTTTTTGGATGGGGATAAATTGGCAACTGAAAAGTCAGAAATTGACTGTAGCTCAGTGAACTATTTTTTACTAAAGATGTCACTTGGATGCAAATTCTTTTGTTTTTCAGAAGGCTAAAAGAGATTTAAAAGGCACTTGAATGAAAAGAGTAACTTTTTTATTTTTATCAAATCTCCTATTTTTACATTCAAAAACACTTGAAACTGAAAACTCCTTACCACAATTAATGTGCATTAATCATTCATCTTGGCAGCATCTGTTCTGAACCACTGCTCCTCCGGATAAATGTTGTTATTCTTTCACTGAAGGTAAATTTCTATTGCTGGCTGTAGGGATTTTTTTGCAGAATATTAATATTCAATTTTCTTGCTTACTCTTGGAAAACATGGAAGTGTCCCCTTCAAAATTACTGGCATTCTTCAATTGACACAGATTTCAGTGGATCATCTTATGGACACATCATTAATATGCATTAGTCAGACTAGGTTCAAATTACGAAAGTTAAAAAACCATAGAGTTCAATGTCAAATTTTAATGCTAACACAGCATTAGGGCTCAGTGGATTCATTTGATGAATGACAATAATTAGTAAATATGAATTCTCATCAAGGTTACATGTTCAAGCTGCTTGCTTTGGGGAATTTTATACAATAAGCAATATATATGTAATAACCTGGGGTAGTCTCAGAAATGCTCATTCGGCATCCCTTTTTTAAGCCTCACAGGGAAGCTGGAGGTGCATGCCCTTCATCAGAAAGGTTCCTTTGTGTGAAAGACCAGGTTATTGAATACAGGAGGCTCACTAGTGCAAGTAATACTGCAAAGCAGCATTTGCAAACATTCACTCCTATTCAGCAGAGCTCTCTGGTCCAACTATGTTTATCCTTGTTGTTTGCTATTCTTGAATATTCGCACATATGTTCTGGGGAAGCCTGCTGTTCCTGACGATACCCAATGTGCATGTGAACCAAGGAATGTGTCAACTGAGTGCGTTGCCTCCTGATGATTTATTACTCCCCGGGGTTAAAAACAAGCAAAACTTTTTAGTTTTCCATGGAAATAAAGGAATAAAGGACTTCT
>VXAY01007256.1:801514-825334 GCA_013399855.1 Oxyruncus cristatus
TTTTGTTTTTTTGTTTTTTTTTAATTGCATTGTGAATGGATGAAACTGTTGCCAAAGAAGCCCCAAGTCCCTGGAAGAAAAGACTATGGCCAGTTTTTTAGCCCTGCTGCATCCTCCTGAGAGCTGCAGCCCTGCTCAGCTATGGGGTTGGGTTTGTATGTGAAGAAAAGCTCAGCTGAAATATGGAGGGCTGAGGAATAAAGTAAGGGAAGCGCTGTCAGCAAAATTGTCTTAGGAGAGTTCTAGAAGGATGGGATAAAATGACCTGACAGATTAGACACAGACAGGGTTTCTTCCTTCTTGGCAAAGTGTGGTCATCTAAATAGTATACCTAAGAGGTGCCGAAAGAAAGGCCAAATGTTTTGGAGACAAAGTTATGTAGGTCATGTTTGCTAAGAGGAAGACTGCCTTTAAAGTAGCAAAACTGGGGGGAAAAAAATCTCCTAAAGTTATAATTAGGTATTGAGTAAGATCATTCTTCTGGTATGAATTTGCAGGTGTGTGGCCCTGCGAATGTTGAGCAAAATTGTCCCTGCAGAGTGCTGTGAGACTGTTGTTGTTTCTTGTGTCTGTGTTTTCAGAGGGTCCTGGAAAGCTGGAAAACATCTAGAAACTTGCTGTTCAGGTGATCCCAAGCTGAGGAGTCTCCAAGAGTGATTTACAAAACTCAGTTTTTTCTTTGTTCAATAGCAAATCAAAGGTGCATCATAGTTTACTAACTCCTGTCTAGGAGAGAACTCAGGATCGCAGCAGATCTAACCAGGCTCTTGAGTCAAAATATTGGAAGCTGGCTATTAAATCTAAGCTAGAAATAATGTATAGATTGTCAATGAATCAGGTATTAGAATAGTTTACCTAAAGCCACATTAGAGGCTACAACACTTATCACCTCTGTCTAAAGTCTTAGTGGCCTCTCCAAATAAGAGAATCTGGGTACAGCAGCAGCCAGGAGCTGATGGCTGTGTGCTCACTGGTGTAGGAGCTCAGGGCTAAACTCTGCTGCTGGGCTTTTGCTAAAACACAAGGAACAGGGTGAGATTTGCATTATGGAAACAAAGGATGGTAGAAAGCATGAGAATAAGCAGTAGTGCTTGTTTATCTTCAGAAAGAAAAAATGAAATTACAGAGCCAAGTAATACTGTACTTTATTTATTAACTCTTCAGAGAGCTGGAGGTTGCATTAAATCAGTCTTTGACAGCTATTTCACTTCTTATACATGTAGTTTTCCTTGTTTTCTATATTAAGAAAACTTTCACTGAGTTAAGTGGGGTAATTCATCTCCTGCATGTAGGACTTATTTCTATAGCTGGAGCTGAAGAAAAGCTCTAAGTGTTCATCTATCTTATCAGGACCCAGTTTCTGATTTTTAGGGGAGAGGCCTCAAGATTTTTTTATTCTTTTTTTGATCAATATGAGGTTGTGCCCACAAACACAGCATGTGCTGCAAGTCCAGCAGGCATTCAGGTAGTGATATGGTAATGGAAAAGTGTCATCTGCTTGTATTTCTTCCAGGCACTCTTAAACTCCAGCAGAAAAGGTGTATGACATCTTTTTATTTATTATTTTCATATTTGAAACAGGAACTTATTGTAGTGGTAAATGTGTTGTAAATACATTTGATCTGAAATAAAGTCTTTCTAGTGGGGAGAGGGGGGAGGAAGGAAACTGAACACCTAATCTGAAAAATGCAGTGTTGGCTCTGAGCCCACTGTCCTCAGTTTGTATTGAAGTGAAAGGCTTTCTGGACAGCGATGCCCATGTCTTAATCTGATTTTGCTGAAAGCAAGCTGTCTTTCACACGTTGATAAGAATTATGTGTAGCAGCATTTCAATATGTTTTCCTTGGTGTGAATTAGGAGTAATTCAATTGACACAAGAGGAGTTTTGGGAAGAACCAGGTAAGAAATCAGAATAAAAAATGTTGGGGATTTCTAACCCAATATTACTTAGGCTGGTTCAGTCTGTAGTATGTCATAAGTTATTGTATTTTGAGGGCAATAGGTTTCATTTAAGCTCTGAATAACCCCCTAATGAAGCAGAGAAATGGTCCCCTACCTATAGACTCCTACAGTCGAAATGGAGGAAGGGGAACAAGGCTGAGGAGATGTGACCTTACCTAGTGAAGGTTGTCCAGGACTCCAGGAGCCACTGGGGGTAGGATCAGAGTCTCCTCAGTCCCAGACTACCACCTAACTCAGTAGAACAAACACCCTCTGAAAACGGATGCATTTGGTTTTTTTCAGACAATTTTATTGCCAAATGGACATCTCTGCTTTATCTGTACAATAAAATCAGCCTTAGTGGTTATTTCCAGACAGCCACATATTTTCTGTGCTGATAGTAAGCTCCTGCTCAGTTTAGCTCCTTTCTTGAGGGAGTGAGGGGCTGCAGAGCCCAGCAAAGAAGTGAAGTTAATTGCCTTGAAGATACACCATGTGCCAGGTTTGGAGCTCCTGTTCAGTGATGCAGCTGGGTTGAGGATGAGCAGCTCTTGGTGCTCCCAGCAGAGACACAAACACAGTGTGTGTCACAGGTTGGACAGCCCTTGTCACAGGGACAGGCTTGTCCCTGCAGTGGCAGCTATAAAGTCTAGAAAACTCTCCAAAGCTTCACCCCTCTGCAAATTGTGAGATGCTGTGGAAGCTGCTTGGCAGTCTGCCACCACACACCTCAGGGCTAAATGCTGCAGAGGGTGCCGGAATGAGAAGGGACCACAAGCTGCCAGGCCAATTTCCAGTGTCACATCTCCTCCTGCCTTCTGTCCCTCCTGGTGCGCAGAGCCAGAGGCTCAGTGTTGGCACAGGAACAGGATGAGTGTCTGAGGGAAATTCTTCTCCTCTTAAATGTACACATTTGGTAGCACAGTTGTATGAGGGATGGTTGAAATTTTATTTGATTCAAAGATTATTGTTCATCTAAGCAAGTAGTCTTTTGGCTTACTTAGGTGGTTTATATCATTACCCATATAAATTTTGCAATTGCTTTTACTTCCCAAAATTGTGGTCGTGATCTTCCAAAAGATTAATAATTTTACCCACTCATCTGAATTCAAAGCAGAACTTCTAATAGTTCTCAGCCACAAAGTAACAGGAGATACTTCATGGGAATCCTCCCCCAACTCCATCTCATCTGTTTTTCCGCCACAAATGCAAGATTAAGAATATTTAAGATCTCGCGTCTAAATATTCCAGCTTTCACTTCCAAATGTTTTTTAAATCCTCCAAATGAAGGATATATTGCAGCCTGTCTTATTCCCAATGAGCAAAATAGGTGCTTGGCGAAAGCATGGATGACTTCCCCAAGATTGTAATGAGCCTACCTTGATGTAGAGAGATGGAGCAATAACCTTCAGTGCCTGGGGCAGTTCAGCATTTTGTCCTTGTCCTTTGATGCTTGTGGTTTGGATTTTACAACCATAGATGCTCCAAGTCAGTTGGCAGTCTATTGCTCTTGCTGATACATATATTTTATTGTTAGAATATTATTGTTGTTTTCCAGGGAGAGCTACCTTTCTTCTGTACTGAAATGTATTTACCCTCTTGGCAGAATGTGCAATTTCTGTGGATGGCCTTGTCTTGAAGAAATAAGTGGCCACTATTAAAAGAAATAAATGAGTTCATACTTACTTAAAACCACTTCTTTGGAAAGGATGAGGGGAAAACTTTATTGTAAAGGACTTTTCTCCTTGTGAAGTAAAGGAAATGAGGTGTAAAGTAGTATAGGACATTACATAAAGGCTTATTTGGGTGCAGATAAGGCATATACATAAAAATTTCCATGACTGCTACAATAATTTTTCAGATTAACAGAAACAACCCACCCAAAAGTCAACAAAACAAACAGCCATTTCAAACTTGCAAGAAAATTCTTGCCTAAACTTTCCAGTCTGAGACTGCATCAGTGAGCAGACAGCCTATGTGAGGTTTTGCACACACTTTCAGCTACTTGGGTATTTTGTAGAATCATAGAATATCCTTAGTTGGAAGGGACCCATAAAGATCAGTGAAGCAAAAGAAAAAAAAAAACCAAATGTAAAACCCCCAAACACCACAAATTTGGTTGCTACAATTTGGAAAACATGTGGTCCCAAATCTAGCTGAAGGGAAGAGACCTGACCTCTGATTTCATGGGATAATAATGGTCAAAGCTGGTGGTTTGTGTTTGTTAGTCCTGTGATGGTTGAATTAGCCCTGCTGAACTGTAACACCTTCTCTTCACAGCTGCGCTCCCCAGCCTGGGGAGCTGCTTGCACCTCTCTGGGTGGGTTTTGCTTGGTGCTGGTGTAAGTGGCCAGACTCCAGAGTCTACCTGCAGTGTTTAGCATCAGGCAGGATGTCTCCCAGTCTTTTCCTACATAGGCACCCAGACTGCCAGTCCTGCAGAGCCCGCAGCACTTGCATTTGCTCCATGCCCCGTTGCTAGCCTGGCCCTGGGTTACCCTTACACCTTCCTGAGTCTCTCCCACCTCTCTGATGTGCTGCATCTTATGCTTAGTTGCTTGAAAGCATGAGAGGGAACATCCCAGTGCTTGCTGATGCTGCAGAGAGCTTTGGGAGCAACACGGGTGCTCTCCAAAGGGCCATGCTGGTCAGAAAGCCCAGCTGGGAAATGCTCACCAGCCCAGAGCTCGGGCTGTGGCAGCCGTGGAGCTGTAAATGACTGCACCAGCAGAGGCATGCTAAGCTCAGCTGATGGCAGGGCACAGATTTAATCTTTGGAATGATTTCCCCTGAGCTGCAGAGATCACCTCCTTACATCTCATTTGCTTTTCTTTTGTATTACACAGAGGGCAACTCCACGATTTGGAGAAATATCCCGTCTCTAATTGTTACAAAGAATTGCAACAGGCTTTCCCCATGAGGGGAAGAGATGTCAGGAGAAGGGATGCCTGGGCTTGCACAGGACAGCAGACTGAGTTCATTTCTTTAACTCCTTCACTCCCAGACCAACACAGAGCCAGCTGAAATTATTTTGTGATGCAAGCAATAACCAATAGCATAAGAAAGAATTTGTGGAGAGAACCCATTGCTTTCCTGGGAATAGGTAGCTCCAGAGGGACATGATGAATGCATCTTCAAGTGTTGTCATCTGTAGCATTAAGGATTCTAAATGTGTTTTGAGGAAATCTTCCTCCTATGCCAGCTTTCTGGATGCAGGTAGCAGGGCAGGAACTCTCTGGGTATCACCTGTTGATGGCTTTTGCAGGGCTATGATGATGAGAGGCAGAGTGGAGGAGTGGGATCAACTAAGAGTAAGAGATGTAGAAACCTGGATTTCTCAGAAGTATAACCCCTCACTCTACCTGGAAAAGTGTTGTTTCCAACTCATGCCTTGAACCAATTTTC
Source organism: Oxyruncus cristatus (assembly GCA_013399855.1). Lineage (NCBI taxonomy): Eukaryota > Metazoa > Chordata > Aves > Passeriformes > Cotingidae > Oxyruncus > Oxyruncus cristatus. The sequence goes on from VXAY01007256.1 coordinate 806,861, forward strand.
TCTGTCTTTTCATATAGGAGTTTGGCCTTGGAAGGAGGGAAGAGAGTTGCTTGACTAAAAAATTGAGTGTTTCAGAATGATTGCTTGGGAAGAGCCTGAAGTTTAGACTTTCCCCATTGTTTCTATCAGCTGGTATCAATGACAAGTAGATCTCTTTACAAAACATTGATTTACTGGGTTTCGTTTGTTTTTAAATTTCGTATGTGAAAAACTTACAGAAAATTCAGAAACATCTATAGCTCAATACTTTTAGGAATATTGGTCAAATTCAGCTCTAATCTTCTCGGCAAAACATTTTTAACTCTGAGCCATTCTATACCCCACCACAACCCCTTTGCAGGGATCTTACCACCACTGTTGTCCTTTCCTGGACACTGAAATTAATCTGAACCTTTTTTCTCTAAAATATTTAGTTTACAAAAACACACACTATCAGGGTGTCTTATTCCAACATCAGCCTTGAAACAATCCCTGTATAAGCACAGGTTTGTAAATCTGTATGTCAGTGTGTGCTGTGTGTGTATATATATTAGTTGTGCTACGGAGTTCTAAAATGCAGTCTGGGTTTTAATGTCAACGAATATCTGTCTTCTCTACCTGGATGTTTGTATTCAGGATTTTGGCTCCTCTCTCTTTTCCAAGGCTGGACCATTTCTGTAATTCAGACTGTGTTGGTGGCTCAGATGCTGAAGCCCACCTTCATCTGAAACCTGTGTTTTCAGCCCTTGCTATTCCAGAAATGCAGAAAACCTAAAAATGGGTTAAAATACAGACTCTCGCCTGGCATTTTGTTATGTTTACATCTAGGGTTTGGATTAATTTAAAATCGATCTAAATGTGACTTACAAATCTGTTGTGCTATTACTTAAGATAATGAAAGCAGCAAGGTGCAGATCTCCTGTGCCAGCCCCCAAAATGATTCAATACTTGCTTCCTTCGTGGGTGGTTTTAAATGGAAGGATTATGTATTTTGCTGGTGGGATGCCTTGCTGTGAAGTGTGTGCAAGCAGATATTTAGGCCATATCTGCAAAGGCCGAAGCTGTGAGCTGCAGCAAATGAGATTTCTTTTTAATTTTTTTTTTTACTGGTTTAGAGACATTAAGGAAACTCCTCACTGCTCTGTAGATAACATAATCCTTGTCTTCATGAGTTCTTTGGTCCAATATTCAGCTGGTGTTCCCAGTGCTGGATGCAGGAGGAAAGAAGAGGAGCAGTGCATCTCTAGAGAGAGGGGAGAGTGAGTGAGGGAAATCGTGCTGTAATCCAGGGAAAGTGGTTCTTCTTGCAGTGAAAAAGACGAGAGACTGTGACACTTATTACCTGTCAGCACTTGCTAAAATAATTATTTTTATTTATAAATTCAAAGGAATTCATCTATGACTTTAGAGACTTTATTTGAAAGCATGAAAAGGACTCTTCAGAGAATACAGCTTTATTTTGTGTTTGCACGCTTCTAAGCACGGTGCAACAGTGAGGCTCCTGGGTCCAATCTCAGTCCAACTAGCAGTAATTCAGAAACACAGAAGTGAACTTCAGCTCCTTACCCAGGCATCATCTTCCCTCTTCTGTAAAGTGCCAGGCTCACCTGCCCCCACCAGGAGGGACAAAGCTCTGCTGTCTGTAACCAAGTGGTTTCTCACCTTTTCCAGTTCCCACATGCAGCATAAAGCTGGGCCTTGCAGTATAATCTGTAGATCAGCAGCCCTAAACTATTTCAGAAGTTGGATAAATTTTCATGGTTTGAGTGAAGAACATGTTGGCATGAAGCCTTGAAACCCAATTTTATTAATTCTCATCTTAAATCTGTTCCTCTACATGGCCTTATATATCCCCTGATGTAAACAGAGGCAATGCTGCAATATTGACAGGCTGTAATGTCAGAGCATCCAGCTCTGGAACAGGACCCTGAAGTCTCTCCCAGGCTGCACATGATGGAGGGGGATGAAGCCTCAGGGTTGTCATCACTGATCTTCCTGACTATGCTTCATTACAATTGGACTTGTCGTGGGTTTAGTTTCTACGAAAATAAGATGAAATAAATACTTTTCTTTCGGGACCCTTTGGCTATCACCAAAGTTTGGCACAGAGCTGGGCAGCCTTCTCTGGAGTACCAGGAGCCCTGGACTTTGTGGTTTGTGCAAGGTTGAACGCAGAGTGCATGCCACCCGAGAAAAGACTTTTTTTTTTTTCTTTTTCCCTAGAAAAATATCACATTTGCTTTCACAGATTGCTTTGGAAGTCTGTTTTTTGAATTTTGCTTCAAACAATCTGATTCTTGCATTAAGGGGTTTTGGGACATTTTGTTTTTAATGAATGACAGAAAAATTGGCACTTCTTGCTGTTGTTGCTTTTTCCCTCTGCTCTAAAAATGGCAACATTTTGAGCCAGCTCTGCTTTTTTCTCTATCACTAGGAGATATGTTTCAAGTTCATAAGATAAGAGCAGTGAGGGAAGTATGGGTCATAGCAATTGCTCTCTTTATACCAATTCTGTCCTGCAGGAGATCAGGAGCTGAAAGGCCAGCCACGTGTTTATTTTGAGATTACACTGATATTAAACCAGTCCAAAATATGCTCATCTAATGCTGCCACACAGACTTGGTGAGGTCTTCTCTGGAAACTGCATTAACAGAGGAAATGAGAGACTGAACTATCCTCTTTACCCTGACAATAGGAGCTAAATTCGAGTAAAATGGACTGGTACCAGTTTAAGACCAATGGCTGGGATATGTGAAGTGGGTTCTACACTTAGTGGTTGAGAAGTGGAGTCCTCACTCTTTTTGCCCTGGAGAAAGTCCTTGGGAATTTCTATGGCTTTGGAAACATTTTAAAACCTGTGCAGTCTGTGCTTCAGGTTGATGGCAAAATCCTGGGATGCTCCTCTCCCTTGGGCTACTCCTATTTGAGAGTAATAAAACACTCCTAAAGGCAATAGCCCAAAAAACTATTATAACTGGTCTTCCTTAAAATTAAGGACTCATTTCAGCAGCAGTGAAGATGTGGAGTTTGATAGGTTTGGTAAATCGGTGTAAAGGAGAATGTGATGTGAATTGTGTTATCAGTAAAGTGCTCTCACCAAGGTACACCACAAATGTTTATTTTCTGGTCCATGATTTGCAAACTGGAAGAAGAAAACCCTTTTCCTTTCAAAATGTCTCCAAAGTCTGACACAGGGTTCCCAGTTAATGACTTCATCTGGAACACAGTGAAGTCTTGGGTGTGCAGTTATGATAAAACCCTTTGCAATCTGTAAAGAAAGGCTTTAATAAATATTTAAGCCTTTTTGTCCTGTTTTAGTTTCATTCTATAAGAGCAAATACATGTAATTCTTAAAGACGTCAGTAATTCTAGCCCTCTGATCTGAAATGAAAGAGAAGAATAGTATCAAAACCCCCTTAAGCCTGTGTTTGTATCAGTTTCTAAAAGATTGTGTTGACAACTGCATTCAAAATTACAAGCTTTTCCAGAAGATTAGGATTTTTTCAGAAATAGATACTCAAACCAGCTGACAAACTGATTTCAATGCTTGTCCAGTCATTTTATTTGTTAATAAAATTGGGTTGGGAAGGGGGTGATGGCAAAACTGAGCCAACATTATGAGTAGGTTTGGGGTTGTTTCTGCAAGAAGTCTGTTTCCTCCTCAAGTAAGCCCCTCCGTGCTGGAGAGCTGGATGCCATTAACGGCATTATTATCCCCAAAAGAAGCAGTCATGCTTGGAAAACCCATCTGTTTTAATACCACAAACCCATCTTGTATATAAAAATAAGAGTGTAGAACAGGAGCTGGAACCAGCTGCTCTCCCAGGAACATCTCTGTCTACCAGAGAGACTTTGCTTGTCCTTCTGCCACAGCAGTTCCTGCTGGGTACCCAAGGTGATCTGCTGAGGGAGGGGATACCTGGCTTTACCAGTGCTGGGACTTGGGTTTAAGTGACTTAGACTCAGCAGGGAAAATGAGTGGCGGCTTGGGCTGCACTACCAAACCTCATAGTGAAGTTTGTTTTTAACAATGAACTGAGATGTTTGCCAATTGCAGCTCTGGGCACTGTTCAAACCGCAATTTTTTTTTTTTTTTTTTTTTGACTCTCCCTGTCTGTGGCTTCATTGACTTCAAGACTTTCGAAGCCAGCTCTGGTCTCGGGAGAATACATAGGAGGATTTCAGTCTCTGTCCTTCTAGCTGGTTAACTTTGCATTCCTAGAACTGTTTGTCCACCTGCAAGAAAGTATTTCTTAGCTGCCCATTCCCAGAAGGAAAACTTGCCTCTCCCATCCTTATAAAGTAAAGACCTGTCTGGGTCAGGGAGGGATGCAGATGGTCGGTTTCTACCTTGCAGCTCCACTGTAAGTGACGGGGTTCTGTGCTGGCCCTTCTTCACATGTCAGAAGTCAGACAACTCTCAAAGATGAGGCAAAATGTCTCCTGTTAACATCGCTGTATGTCTGCAGCTGACTACTCTGTCCCTCAGACCCAGATTGCCCTCTGTCCTCAGATCTAAGAGGACAAGACTAAGTGCAGTTGACACACTGAAGGATGAGATGCCACCCAGAGGGACCTGGACAAGCTGGAGAAGTGAGCCCAAGGGAATTTCATGAGATTTAATGAGGCCAAGTGCCAGGTGCTGCACCTGGGCCAGGGCAAGCCTTGGTATCAGTACAGGCTGGGGGATGAACTGATTGAGAGCAGAGCTGTTGAGAAGGACTTGGGGTGCTGGTGGATGACAGGCTGGACATGAGCTGGCAATGTGCACTGGCAGCACAGAAAGCCAGTTGTGTCCTGGGCTGCATCAAAAGCAGTGTGGGCAGCAGGCTGAGGGAGGGGATTCTACCCCTCTACTCCGCTCTCCTGAGATTCCACCTACAATGCTGCATCCAGATCTCTCCCCAGCGCAGGAAAGACATTGACCTGATGGAGTGAATCGAGAGGAGGGCCACCAAGTTGATTAGAGGAATGGAGCACCTCTTCCATGAGGAAAGATTGAGAGAATTGAGGTTGTTCAGCCTGGAAAAGAGAAGGCTTCAGAGTGACCTAACTGCAACTTTTTAGTACCTGAAGGGAGTACAAGAGGGCTGGGGAGAGACTTTTTACAAGGGCATGTAATGACATGTAATAACACAATGACATGTAATAACAAAGGAGGAATGGCTTTAAACTGAGAGTAGGCTTAGGTTAGATATCAGGTATTCTATACTGTGAGGGTGGTAAGGCACTGGCACAGGTTGCCCAGAGAAACTGTGGCTGCCCCGTCCTTGGAGGTGTTCAAGACCAAGTAGGATGGGGCTCTGAGCAGCTGGGTCTAGTGAAAGGTGTTCCTGCACGTGGCAGGGATTGGAACTGGATGGTCTTCACAGTCCCTTCCAACCCAAACCATTCTATGATTCTCTGTGACTAAAATACTTGCTTCCTTCCCCTTCAGGGCACTTGTACTTGGGTGTTCTGGCATCACTGATGTATGTGGCCAGCTGTTATTTTCTCTAAAATCTGTGTGAAATCAATATGTCCTGACATGAAAACAAATGCCATTCTGCTGCTGTGGAAAGCCAAGATTTATCTTTTGAAGAGAGCTGTCTGCCAATAGCATCTTAATACCCAGAAGAGGTCACCAGGTTTGGGATGATTGAAATTTTTGCTTTCAAATGCATGATTTTTTTTTTTCCTGCTCTTAAGCAAAAGCATTTCAAGCAAACCCTGTAGATTTTTTGCTAGCCTGCAGCAATCAGCTCCTTTAAAGGGTATTTCTTATTTTAAAATACCATAAAATAGAAATAAGTGCACAAGGAGATATACAGTCCACCCACTACTGATGTATGTCTATACAGTATAGGCATACATTTTGTATGGTCCGATGCATCTGCCAACTGCTCAGCTTAAAAGGCTCTCAGGTTCTCCTTTCTCAATCAAATTTTGTGCAGAGAATTATAAAAGCCCAATTGAGATATGCAAATAAAAGAATTTTGCCAATTAATTTAGAGCAAAGCAGAGCATCAAAAACATTGATGAGAGAGACAAAAAGATGCATTTCTGGATCTTGCTTTTGACACTTAAAGCTTTGCAGCTTCTAGAACTGAAATATGTCTTGCAAAAGAAGTACCCCAAGAATTTGGTCCCTTCTTATAATTTCGCAAGCCTTGCCAATCAGAATCCCAGTGCCAAGGTAACTTGTTTCCTACAGATTCAGGATGCTAAGTAAAGGATACACCTACACAAGTAATGATGCAATCCTTCCTGATTTAGGCATGTGTGGCAGGCCAGATTGGCTGCGTGTCTGTCCCTCCTGAGGAAGTTCACCACCTCACAGTCATCCTGGACTGCAGCCTTAGGACTGTGTATTAGGAAGATTCAGTAAGTGCTGTTTTAAACATCCTGAGTTACCTGCAGTTCCCTGGCTTGCTAAAAGCCCCCCTGGAGAGGCTGAAAATAGTCCCCATGATTGGTAAATCCTCTGTCAAACTCAGTTTCCTTTCACTTTCGTTGGGGTTAGTCTGGGCTTTAGTAGTGCCTAAATGATACTACGCAAACCCACAGACTAACATATACATCTGCCTTCCTCCGTCCACCTCACAAGCTGGGAATAAGCATCTGCAACAAATAGTCCAATGTAGTTGGAAGGAGTTTGGTTGCCACCACCCAGGCACTATTCGTGGTTAGACCGTGGTGACCATGGGCCTTGGTGCAAGGAATGAAACAAACCCATCAGGCAGTTAACTGATGCACCTTTGCTGTGACTGAACCCTTCCCTCCTGCTGCCTGCCTGTTAGGGAGGAGTAGGAGGTAGCAAAGAACAACAAGCTGTAAATAGACCAGGGGAAGAGATGCAATACCTAAACCCAAACATTATCAGTGGTAGGGTTAGTTATGGGAACAAGGTCATTTGTGCAGTTTAGAAGAAATTCAAAATGGGGGATTCTGAATTCAGATGGCAAGTTACAGACAAAAGCTGTGATTTAATGCCCATAGTTATTGCCTTTAATAAAATTCAATTTTTCGTAATGCTAAGAGCTTGAAATCTCAGAAACACTAGGCCCTCCCTGTGTTTTTTCTGCTTTAGTTCACAAATACATCTTTCGTCCTAAGAATACCATTATATTATTTGCATTCCAGTAATGCTGCAGTCCGAAATGCAGCTCGGGACACTGTTATGTTAGATACTGGATGTATTTCTAGCTAATTTTACAGAGACACAGTGGTGACCTGGACAGTTCAGCACACTGAGGGCAGGCTGGATGCATGGTGGATATGGAAGAGGGCTCAATAATCAAAGGGAATTGAGACCAGAGAAATGGAGGGTTGGAGACAGCACGGGTGATGCATGGATGGTTTGAGGGAGATGAAATGAGTTGTCCAAAGTCAGGAACCAGAACTGGAACTCTTTCTCTCTCTTTTGTTTTGGTAGACTACTGAACATTAATGAGTTTCCCCTAAATCCCCAGTTGTCCCAAAAGTTAGGTAACTTTGATCTTATGCCATGTCTATAGAAATTAGGTCTCCTGTTTCAGGCTGCCAGATTGCCTATAAGAGAAAGCCCAGCAGGCACTGAACCGGGTGTTAGGCAGGCATGGAAAAATATAAATTCAGGGATGACTACAGTTGGTTTCATGCTAGTCATGAGATTTCACGTCACACCTCCCCCTGGAAACAGCACAGAGCAGCCATGAAGCACAGGAGAAGTGTTAATTGCTTTGTGTTGTCCTGCACCCAGTGCAATTAATATGTCATCATCTATAATATACTTAGTAAACCAGGGTGAAAGTTGTCAGATGGGAAACTGGGGGAAGTGTTTTTCATTATTTTCAGTTTCTCCTTGCCTTAATTTTTCTTCTTACTGGAGGAAACTGAACTGGACAAAACCACAGCAAGAACAGCCCGATGAGCAATTTACCAGTAAGCAGAAAAAAAGTAGTTGAGCAATTTGATTTGTTGACAGAGTTATCGTTTATAAGTTCATTTGTCACTTTGAGGGCTCTATGTCACACAGGTATTGCACTGGTAATTTTTATGATGTTATAGGGCAAAGAAAGGTCTTTCCTCTGCACGCGCTGTGTTCCCCTCAGCAGCATGGGAAGCCTGCCTGGATCTGAGATGCATGGCACCGGGAACAGAGCTGCCTTTTTCTTTGCAGTCGTCTCAAACCTGGTGCTAGGGGTTCCTACTGAGTTCAACTATCTTTGAATCAAGCTCTAAATCTCAAAAAACTCTAATGCAAAAATTTTGGAGGTGAGCTCAGGGATATGTACATAGATCCAGCCAGCAGATATCGCTGTGGAGCCTACAGACTCTGGTTTTGCATGTGAGACGAGGCAATTACCTGTTTCTTGTCTGGTTTTCAATTTCAGGAGTGTGCTTGTCTGCTGTGAGAATTAGCAGATTAGCTGTGTTGCACTGTGGAGATGTGTAATGAGGTAGTTATATCAGTGGTCTTCTCGGTCAGTATGTCACACACATCCTCTACAGTACACATACATAGGTGTTTTTTTCTTAGTTATCAGTGGAACACATGGATTCCGGTGGAGGGTGGGAGCACTCCTGCTTCCATTTGTTTCCTGTGTAGTATCAATGTTTAAAAAGAAGTGGTTCAAAGAACATAGTTATGTGCAGCATTTTTGCACTAACAACAAAGACAGAAATTGGCATTTCATCATTTACCAGTTCAATTTTGTTATTTGTTAATTTGATGGTATGTGCTGTTTCATTTTTAGTCTGTATTTATCTATAGATCACAGCTTAGCCCACTGAAACTGGGCTATTTGCCATCACTGCATCTTGTGTAAAGCATCTTCCAACAGCAGTCAACTTATCCCCACTTCTTCCCTATTCCTGCCCCGAAGTCCTGAAATAATTGATTTCATATATTACCAGACATATGTCTGAATTTTTTTTTAACTTGCAGCATCTGTTCTTGTGGTGGAAGAACTGGTAGCTTAGCCAGTGAACACTGCTGGCATGTGTTGTTGGTGCCTTGCATCAGTAGTTCAAATGCTCCCAATCATAAATAAATGCTTTTCCAAGTGAGATCTGATTAGAGGGGGATTTCTCCTTTTCTTGCTGATGCAGCTTGCTTGTTGGTGCATGTGCTGTACTGCAACAGTGATCTTTTCCTACTGCAGTCATTGCTTATCATAGGTCTTTGTTCAAAATTAATAATTTGCAATAAACTTAATAAGCTCAAGATGTATTTCCCTCTTTTATGTAGAGTCCATTGTCACAATGTCTAAGCATTTCCTAAAGCTGAAGAAATTTATCTTCACAGTACTCTAGAGAGGATGGAAACATCCTTGTTCTGTAATGGAAATCAAATCTCAAATTTCTTCCTCCAGAAAGCCAGGAGATTTGGGGTTTGTTCTGATATTCTCCTCAGCTATAACTTTTTGGTTTTCTGCTTGAGTTTTCTTTTCGTATACATATATATATACACACACACATATATATATATATATATATTTATGGACCTTAAGCTGGGCATTTCTATTTTGGGTTAGATCACAGTTAAGCATTGTAAGATCAACCTCAATGTTTTATATAGCAGGGCACTAGTTTATTGAGAGAGATGATATCACAGATCTGTTACCTCTCTGGAAAACTCCTATATGAAATAGCATATTGAAGGACAAGCTAGAAGTGGCTGTGTCATGGGTGACTCAAAGAATGAATAATGGTCTGGAAAGTATTTATTAATTAATCCATTTTTAGGGTCAAGCCTGCCTGCCCTTAATGGCTTTTTCTATTTGATTCTATCACTAATAGTGTGGCCTTTGTATAAGAGAAGTTCAGAGAGTGACAGTCGTACTTTTTGTGTAGCACTGATTGAGAGAGATTATTTATACTGAGATAAGAATTATTCTGACAGTCTCATTACTGTCAAGTGAAAATTAGGGCAGTCCTGAAACCACGAGACTTAGCCTGGAGTATCTATTAATTGATGCCCAGATGGAAAGGCACCCTCCATGGACCGCAGCAGAATCCTTCATCAGGGATAAAACAGCTCACCCAAAGTAATTACAGGACTCAAAAGTTGACACTGTCCTCTGAGAACAAGATGATAAGCTCAGGCACTTTTTCCATTTCCAAAGAAACTTAAAGGAGAAAGGTAGAAGGGGTGAGTTGGGTGTATTTTCAGAAGAAATACTTCCAGTTTCATTTTTAATGTACAAAGCATATAGCTACAAAATAATTAATTAATTGCAATATGTATAGGAGAAATCCATTTTTTAGACAAATAATTGAGGGTCGAAAAGTAATTTGGATCATCTTTCATCCTTCAGCCTTTCATTTTCTTAGGAAGAACAACTGTGTCTTTCCTGGTTTTGCTAAAGTTCTTGATAACATAAATGACAATGACACTTTTCTTAAATATTACTAGAGCTGAGCATGAGACAGACTGCTGAGTAACTAGTTCTCTTTGAAGAAGTACTCTGCAGTATATAATGAGTATAGACACACACACACCTTGAATAGATTAACTCCCTTCAGGCTCAGTATATGTGATAGAATAGCAAAGAGTTTAGAAAGGTTACAGAGAAGATTATTGACTTTCATGCTTCAGTTGAAACTGAAGCTTATTCTGCCTGGGTTATTCCACCAGCCCCTTTACAGGAAACTTTCTGTGGACTCACTAAAATATTTTATTTTCTATCTTTCCCATACCAAGGCCTTCCCTTTTCCATTTTTCTCACTGAGAAATCCTGGGAAAGCAGATTAGTCCAGCTATTCAGTACATTGTCTCTACTTGTAGCATGCTAATCACATTCTACTGTGTATTTAAGAGTTTATCTGTGCTATCTGACTCTGTCTAGTTTCAATGACTTTGGGAATTGGTATTTCACACAGAGATGTGCATCCTCCCAACCAGCCTCTGTGCATACTGTGGGCTCTGAGTGGTTGTGCTCTTGATCTTCTCACTTCCTTTTCCTATTCTGAACATGCTGCTGCCAAAAGTGACAAATATGACAAAATGGTGACACTTTCAATTTATTGGTACCTATGCCCTCAGGCGTGACATGTTATATCTTTGGGGGGGAAATTGGAACTCTAGGAATCCAGAACTGAGTGAAAGAGGATTGAATTATAGATGAGATGCTATTTGACTTCCTCACAAATCCCAAATCTAGGGCTGCAGACTACAAAACTAGCAGCATGTCTCATGAAAGCTGCCCTCATACCTCCTGGTCCATACTGGGATCTCATCATATGTTCACACGATTCTGTTGAGGCATCTTTTTCTGATTGACTTTGCACACTCAATCTGTGAATCCTTTCAATAATATCTCTTTCTATCAAACCTAAGGTTTCCAGGTTTCAGCATTGCAATATGTCATAACACCCCTCAGCATCGTTCCCAGTCTCCAGAAGGGCAAAGCTCACAGTGTGAGAACTGCAGAATAGCTCAACAGGCACCAAAAGCACAAAGGCAGCAGACCAAAGGGATCTGGGGGTGCTGATAGACAGGAAGCTGAACATGAGCCAGCAGTGTGCTCAGGTGGCCAAGAAGGCCAATGGCATCCTGGCCTGGATCAGGAACGGTGTGACCAGCCGGAACAGGGAGGTGATTCTGCCCCTGTACTCAGCCCTGGTGAGGCCACACCTGGAGTGCTGTGTCCAGTTCTGGGCCCCTCAGTTCAGGAGGGATATTGAGGTGCTGGAGCAGGTGCAGAGAAGAGCAACGAGGCTAGTGAAGGAACTTGAGCACAAGCCCTATGAGGAGAGGCTGAGGGAGCTGGGGTTGGTTAGCCTGGAGAAGAGAAGACTCAGGGGAGACCTCATTGCTCTCTACAACTATCTGAAAGGAGGTTTTAGCCAGGTGGGGGTTAGTCTCTTCTCCCAGGCAACCAGCAGTAAGACAAGAGGGCATGGCCTTAAGCTGTGCCAGGGGAGGTTTAGGTTAGATATTAGAAAGAAATTCTTTACAGAGAGAGTAATCAGCCATTGGAATGGGCTGCCCAGGGAAGTGGTGGATTCTCCATCCCTGGAGGTTTTCAAGACGAGGCTGGACGTGGCACTTAATGCCATAGTCTGGTAACCGTGGTGGTGTTGGATCAAGGGTTGGACTTGATGATCTCAGAGGTCCTTTCCAACCTGTCTGATTCTATGATTCTGTGAAAGGGAGCAGTGCTAGCTGGGTTTTTAGGAGCCAATTTGGGAACAGATATGTTCTAGGTTGGGGTGAGGTGAAGCTCCAAGAAGTCTTTGAGGTGCTTACCAAGGCTATATGTGGTCTTTCCTGTGTGTTTGTCCCTGAATCTGTCCCCATGAAATTGCAAATGCAAAAAACAAATCAGACTATTAAAACTCGCTGTACGTGCATTAAAAACAAATCGCACTGTCCCACCTCGGGAAGGTAATTGACAAACCCAGAGTGCATGAAATAGCTGCAAAGCTGAGAGCAAAGTGATGAAAATATCAGTCTCCAACCTGTTTGTTACTGGTGCATTCTGAGCCATAAATACCAATTACTGAGCCACCAGCTACAAGTCAGCCTTATGGTTCAGGGCTGAAATACCCTCTGCCCCACCCCTTAGTGACAAAAAATAAAGAAATAAAATTAAAAAGGTTAAAGAATAAAATGTCTCTTGGACCTCCAAGAACTTTAAGTTTTGCTTATTTTTTGTTTTTTACTATATGAGTAACCTTGGTAGAAAGCACCCTTGCCAGAAACTCCTTTATTACACCCAGAAAGCAACCTTATCCTTCTGCAAGTTCTTCTCTCTGCAGAATAGTGTCATGTCTGAGAGGAGGCAGAGGAGTTGGGTGTGCGGATGAAAACCAAGAGTAATGTTCTTCCATATCACAATGAGAAAAGGTGGGTTTCTGTTTTTGTAGGTACTTCCTAGCCTGTTAGGCTGTACCCTACAGACTCTCACCTAACACAGTATTTTCAGCGTGTAACTGATATTTATTAGTCTTGCTTAAAGCTCTTTGGAGTTAAGGATGATGTGAACTTGACCACAGTGCATAAAATAAAAACATTGCTCTAAAGGAAAAAGTGAACAATCCGTAGCTTCTCCCCATGATCTTGCTATAAATAATTGCTTGGTTGGGCAGTGTGGATTCTGTGCATTCCAAATTTGGATTCAAATGTTTGATCAAGCTTCATAATTGCTGATAAAAGTTGTTTGGATATTCAGCAAGTAGAAGGTGGGCTTAATTCAACTTGCTGCAGTATTAAGCTAAGTGGCAGCAGTATGTACTGTATACTATGAGTCTGTTTGCTTTTAAATCTCATCAACAAATGGTCAGCACATAAGGTTTATTGCCAGGCTAATAAACTGTGTCCCTCACTGATTGAAAAGCTTTCACTACCTCATCTCCTCTGCAGTCCTCTGTCTTGTTTTGTTGGGTTTTTTTAACCTGATACCAAGACAGCGTCTGTATTTTTACAGCAGCTTGTTTAAGTCCTACTGCCCTCCTCCAAAAGCCATTACTAACCTGGGAGCTTGCTCACCTTCCCCATTTGTTGTTGGATAATTTGGCAGTGATGCCAAGGTTTGCATTGTTGTGTTTGACTCCTTTAGGAAAGAAAAGGTCTTGGGCCATGAATGGCTTTCTATCAGGTCTTGTCTCTTTTATGCCACCTCCTTAAGTCAAGAGGCTTCTTGTTTTATGCAGGTGTGGCATAAGATCTCACTCTGCTGAACTGCATGGAAACGGGATTTTGCACAAGCTCTGTGATGTGGCCTTGCCTCCCAGACCCGTATGCCAAGGGGCAATTGCTCTCAATCCTGTCTCTTTTCTAGAACTGGTGAACTGCTGTTTAACCACCTAAATGCTTTTGCTTTGACTTTTTTTCTGAGTTTCTTCTACCAATGTCAAACTAGTTTTAGAGCATCACAAGTTTTCCTAAGTGGTCTGCTGAGCTCATGGCTTCCAGACTAAGCTGTAGCACGCTGTAATGTTTCAAGCAGAGGCTTGGCGATGGGTCCCTGAAGAGATGCAGAGCTAACCTCTGCCTTCGGACACATGTGATGAGGTTAATAATACTTGCAAACCTAGTGAGCTGAAGTTTTAGTGAGTAAGGAGCTCATTGCCCATATTACTCACTCATGAAAAGGAGGAGGATTGGTTTCCCTTGCAGAAACTGCTGGTGAAAGCCCAGAGAACTGGTGTTATCTTTTGTTTATTTTGTTAATAAATGCAGTTCATCTACAGAAGCTTTCTATCAAGAATTTAAGTGTTTTGAAAGTTATGTTAACTCCTAAGAATCTCAAACCTGCATGATGGAGAAATTGGGAGAAGTTTTATAAGAAAAAAAAAACCTCCTACTTCGTGGCAGAGTTGGGAATATGCATGGTCTGCTTTTTGCTTCAAATCCATGTATCCTGTTGGCTTTCCTGCTGGGAAAATCCTGTCCCAGGGGAAAATGATGTGCAGATAACTCTGTGGTAGTACCAACACAGAGATTACTAGTTGCTGAGAGTGACCTGTCCTTAGAGGTGAGTTGGACAACAAATTACTTGTTCTTAGAGACTCTTTTGTCTTTCCCAAACTGAAGGTAAAATTGAGCATTTATGCAAAATGTTACTGCAAACCTGATTGTACCAGTAAGACCTTTAATATGGATGATTAAGTAAAACATCTTATAGGGTGCAGTGTGCTTAAACTGTTCTCAGGGGCAGACACGGCCCATTGTGTTTTATAAAACCAGGAAAGTTAAAACATTTTTTTACTGTTTTCCATAATATGGAGCATTTAAACTGTCTCATTTTTTCCTATAATCTTTGCTCTGCTGACTTAATAAAATACTTGTAACAACCAGAAGTACGGATGAATTAAATAGTCAGAAATTTTCTTCCTAGTGTTCATAAAAATAGAGAAATAGGCATAAAAAACCCATAATGCAAAAGTGTATGGTTTTCTTGCCTGCCTTCATCTGTGTCTTCTCAATGTATTTCTGTGGGCTTGGAGGATACAGATTTTGTTTCCTGATCAAAGCTGTAATTGATGGAGATGACAAGGCTCCTCAGCCCTGTGCTGCTGAAAGCCTCCTTGTCAGCAGCACCCTTTCTTCAGAGTTGGCTCCTGACTTACTGCCAGGGAAGAGGACAGTAATCAGCTCTGCTGGCCTTGGCGTGGGTGGCTGTTGCTTTTCTCTGTGAAAACGCCTTGCTGGTTGGGTACCTACGTGAAGCTGAAACCTCTAGCTCAGAGAATCCTAAGACTGTCCCCTTCGTGTCAGTTCAGGCACTTCAGTTATCAGATGGATGGGATGAACAGAACGGGTCTGTCTTTCAAGCAGTGGATGAGAAACAGAGACTGGAGTTAATGTCCCTTTTTGTTTGCGTGTCTAGATGTGTTATTTATTTGTAATCCAATTTCTTGTCTACACTATCCATGCCTCATTTCCCCATCTCTGTAGTCTCAGTATTTCCTCCTGCCTACTCCATGGGGGTCTTATGATTCACTGATGAACGCAGATGTGTATTTATGTGTCAAATGCCATTAGTTCAGTCCTTTTAGATAATGTTTCTCAGTCCATGAGCACTGATGAAAGGGCTCCATATGAACACAACTTCCCTCTATAGATCATCTGACAGATGCCACAGCAATCCTTAATGTAAAGCTAATGGCTTTTTCAAATTAATTTAAGCAGCCTAACAATGAGAATGTAACAGAGAAAATGAAGGATACCAACACATTCAGAGGCTAAATGTATGTAGAATTTGTAATAGGAAGTATAAATGCATTTGTTAATATCAAATTGCATGTTCAAAGCCAAACTAACAGCCCAAACTTTATTCAAATAGCTAACACCAAAGGCATGGAGTTGTGCTTTCATCCCTAACACAGATGGAGGAATCTTTTGCCAAGATCAGCTGAATGTTTCATCTTCAGATAGTGCTGGGTCATAGTTATGGTTCAATTGGAAATAAAGTGGTGTTTTCTAATTGTGGGTGTAAAAAGAGTTGTTACATAAAGCTGCCCAGGAATCAGTAGCTATTCAACGTCTCTTGAGCACGTTTACTAACAGAAAACAATCCAGCATACATGGGCTTACAGTCTAGGCTGCAGTGTACTCACTCTAGGTGGGAGATCTTTTTTGGGGGAGGAAAGAAGTAGGAATTGTACAGCATGCTGTCATGAAAAGTGACATATTACTATGGCTGCTTGACCTCCTCTGCTGAAAGAGTCACGTTTCTGACAGATGAAAGGTACTGCTGTTTGAATGTCCAAGGCAGGAATTTAGATCTGGTAACTTATTCAGGTAAATGGATGTCATTCCTCCCTCCAGAAGCTGTTTCTTCTGTTCTGTAACCTAAACTTAAAAATGTATATGGACTGTACACCACCTTGTGACTTAGGATAAAGGAAAGCACAGATTAGCAAAGAAGAGCCTCCTCTAGAAACAATTCAGTATGCTTTAAAATTTACTTCTGTTGTTCTTCAGAAGCTGCTGAAATGCTCCTTTCAAAAAACATCAGTCTAAAGAAACAAACTTTAAATATATAAAGAATACGTAACTAGGAGGAATTGAAAACAAATTAATTCTTATCCTGGCCCATTGTTAAGAACAGGACAATCTACTGGAGAGTGCCAGGCAAACAACCTTGTTTGGGGCTTTTGAAGGACTAAAACATCATCTTCAGTCTATGTTTTTCCCACTTACTATAGCAGCTTGGAATCTCTTTTTCTGTCTTGCATCTCTTAGGTTGGCAGTGAAACTCTGGGACCTCAGTGGGGAATGTCAGATAAAGCCAGATGTGCACTATGTAAATCAGCACACAAAGCACTATTTGTTTTTTTTTTGCTTTGAATCATTGATTCCAAATAATTTCATTAGGAAATGTATTGGAGTAATTTTCTTATTAAGATTGTGTTCTTCTGGTTGTATTTTACTTTCTTTTTATTTTATTTTAGTGCATTTTATTTTATTGGGTTACGAGTGAGAATGACTTCTATTGATTCTATTTATTTATGTGCTTTTTTACTTCTGCTTCAGGCTAGCTTGGTTTATTCTTCTCGGGTTTTCTTTTTAATTTTTTGAAATAATTTAAATTCAGATTCAATGCTGTTATTCAGCTTCTGTTCACTGTATTATGAGCTTTTATGTGTGCAACCTACACTGGTCTTATTTAGACAGTGGTGGGAATAAAGGAGATTTTAAAGGCAGTCGGCAATTTCTTAGCAGCTGCTAAAACTAGGCATTGCTTCTGCTCTGAATTCCTTCTGTTTCAAAGTCATCCCGGCCCTGCAGATGCATTCACAGATAAAAATTCCAGTCAGATCAAACATTTTATGTCTCTGAAGTAATGTACCGACTATCACTCTTCATGTAGGTAGGGGTTTTTTTTGGTTTGGGTTTGTTTATTTTGTTTTTGTTGTTTTTTGTTTTTTTAGCTGGCTAACCTTCTCCCATATATTTTTTTTTCCAATGAAAACAGAAACATAGTTAAAGCAGCCCAGAACAATTTGATTGTGAGTGAATTCTGGCATGTAGCTAAACCCAAATCTGGAAACAGGGTGTTTCTTTGCTGCCAGTGATGAGGTGTTTTGTTGGCAGAGGTGGATCACTGAACAGTAATGGCTTGTTTGGGTGTTGACATACAGAGTATGACATGTTGATGTACACTCTTGTAATGGTGTAAAGCACTGCGGTGCTCCAGGGATTGACCAACAAAAAATTGTATCCAGGAATAAATACCAGTAGAGCTTTTGGTTATTCACATGGCCATTTATTCTTGGCTGGGGCAACCCTAGTGACAGAAGCAGGTCCCTTTGCCACGAAAGAATACTGGCCAAGCCACAGGGACTTGCTGGGCACATATTCTTTGTCCACAGAAAATGCAAGGTAACAGGATTAATATCACTGATAATCACACTGATATCACTGATAAACAGCTGGTATTCAGAGTGTTTTGCTGAGATGACACGGCTTGTCTGTGTGCCTTAATGCGCATTAAAAACCAGCAATATTTACACTTGGCCAACTTCTAGTGCAATGCACAGCTGATGATGTTGTAGACCTGTTTTCTTTAATGGCAAATGGGGTCATCTTTTACAATCCCTGCAGGTTTTCACTAAGATGCCAGACAGTGAAATGGAGCATCCCAAGGTGGAGGTGTATTACTTTGTCTCTGAGCCATGTACAAAAGTGGTCAGCATAGGCATGGTGCTAGAAGCACCATGGGTGCTCTGGCACCCTGGGTGAGATTGCAGGAGGCATCACAGCTGTCTATCTGAATTCTGCTATTTAATGACTGGAGGATTGTAAGAACATTGAAGAAGCATAACAGTTGTGCCTGTGGCTTTCTTCCTGGGAACTAACTTTCTTAAATTTTCTCTGAAGACCTCGAGATGTGTAAAAATGGAGTAAAAGCTGGGGAAGAATGTACCGTCCCATTCACTCATCTCGCAGGAAGGTGCAGCTCAAGCCACAAGCTCTTAATCCTTCCCATTGGATTAATCTGTGGCACACCCACTAAGATATGAGGGATTTAGAAAAGCTGGGTCTTAAAGCAGATCTCTGTTCCTAGGTTACATGAGTTT
>VXAY01007257.1:9331-38725 GCA_013399855.1 Oxyruncus cristatus
AGAAACAGGGTGCCAGCAAACCGGGGCCAGGAGAAAAAAAAACCAAACCAGCCAGGTGGCCAGGCTGAGAACAAAGCAGTCCCCGAGCTTTTCCAACCCACACCTTATCTCAGTTCAGGCAACAAAGAATGCGTTCCCCAGGAGAGGGAAGAGAAAAAAAAAAAAAAAACCCTCCTCACCCCTCCCCACAGACTTTCCAGGGCCATCAGCCTGGAATGTCAGATCTACCCAAGGCAAAACCAGCCTGCCCATTCAACATCCCTCCCACACAGTGAGGCACCGGGAAGGGAAAAATCCCATTTAGTATTTTTAAGAACAAGTGAACCCATGCCAGGGGTACTCAAAAGTATCTTTAAAAACTACTAGACAATGCAAAATCATAGAATCACACAATTCAGGTTGAAAAAAACCCTCTGGGATCATCAAGTTCAAGCACTGACCAAGCACTGCCATGTTGACCCCAAACCATGTCCCCAAGTGCTGCATCCACAGGTTTTTTGAATACTTCCCAGGAATGATTATTCCACCACTTCCCTGGGCAGCCTGTTCCAATGCCTGATCACCCTTTCAGTGCATGAATGTTTTCCTAATATCCAGTCTAAACCTTGCCTGGCATTGCAGGGGGTTGTGACCTGACACTTTCCCTTGTTGTACCTCACACAGTTGGCCTCATCCCATCAATCCAGCCTGTGCAGATCCCTCTGCAGAGCCTTACTGCCCTTCCACTCAAGTTGGTGTTGTCTGTGAATTTACTGAGGGAACTCTTGACCCCCTTGACCACATCAATAAAGATACTGAACAGAGCTGTACTGATGATGACACCACACACCACACTAGACCATTGTTATTCCACAACTCACATTTAGTTTCACATGCATTTCCCCATACGACAGCCTTTTCAAAAAAAATCAGTTACATCTTCAGGTTCTTAAATTGTTTCCAGTTCTTAAACCTTTTACTGATTAACCTGTTACACCTGTTTGTGGCAACACTACTAAACATTTCTCTCCCTCTCTTTGGTGTCAAAAGATTATAGAGCTGATTGTGGTTTTCTTCCAACTCTATTGTAAGCATATCAAATACTTTCCCAATAAAACTTGCCAAAATACAGAATCAGTGTTGACATTCTATCCACAACGTGCCCTTAAGAGAGCAACAACAAAACACACCACCTTCAAAAACAAGATGCTACAGTTGCAGAAAAAACCCAGTGTAACAGTTGCATTCCATGACTTGTATTACGGAGAAAGTCAGACTTGCTTGCCCTTAATTTTTTCTGTTCACAAAAGTACAAAAAAAACTTTTCTATGAAAATTTGCATCCAAGAGTTAATTATTAACTGTAGGAAAATCCTATCAATCAATCAGATTAAGCTGACATGCGCCTTCCTTCATTAATTCCCAAATGGAACCTTTCTTTGGGATTAATCACACAAAGTCCTGTTTTTATGCAAACCCACTAAAGAGAAACTAGGAGAGGAGCAAAGGACTCAGAGCAATAAATGCACACTAAGCAAAACCTGAGATAAAATAACTTTTACCACAACCCTGTGATGATGAATCTAGTTGAGTATTAAAAATGAGTGTCCCGGCATTTCCTCAAGGTAAACAATCATATACCAGAAAGGCTAAAAAAGCATTCACACCCATCATACACAGCCTCCATTCCCTTTATTAAAAAAAAAAAAAAAAAAAAAATCACTATCCCCNAAAAAATCACTAGTCCCTGTTTTGGACAAGGGCTTTAAATGCTTTTATTCTCCATTCTTGCTTTCTTTGCCTGGAGAAAACACTTTATAGTCAGTTACCATGTGGCCTTTCTGCACAAGCAGCAGTATTGGTTTTTTCCTACTTGAACTACCTATACTGCTTACAGCGCAGCATGAATATAGAAGGCACTGTTTCACAGATAATAAACATCCTTTTCAATCCAGAAACTCTCAAATAACTATAATTACTATAAATTACAGTGATAAGACAAATTTGCATGGATAAACTAAACTAAGACCAACCTTTAAAACTGCTTAATTTGTAAATTAATAATTAGCATCTATTGAGCACAAATATTTACATTATTTAAATATTAATTTTTCTGTCTGTATTTTGCTGTCTGCTTGGGCAATTATGGTGTAGGTATATGCAGCAGAGAAAAAGAGGTCAGAAGACAATTTTTAGCACAAAGCTACAGTCAACAACACTGAACTAATTTGTACCAATTTTGATTACACTGAGGTTTTTATGACCACTGTAAACTCAGAATGCAGTTTACAGGTTTGCTGCTTTGCTGTGAAACAGACCAAAAATCAAACTTCTATAGAGATAGGATAGGCAGCCAGGAGTGCTTTACCTTGCTGGAAGACTGTTCTTTGTACAATACTAGTTATGCACAAATCACTTGTTTCCTGAACAAATTCTTAATCTCTTTTCCACAGGAAGGATTGTATTTGAGCAGATACATTTCTGGCAAATTGGGTTTTTTTAGTTTCAAGCATTAAATTATGGAAGAGTTTTCATATGCTGGATGATGGAATTTGTACCTTATGTCAGCTGTGTAACATATCGGTACCAAGGATAATCTGTCTTTGCCAACTCTAGAAAGGGCTTAACTTATATAACACTTATATATTCCTGTAACAGTAATAATAAAAAGACCTCCCAAAATTTTAATCAGAAGTTGAACGCGACTACAGAGCTAATTAGGATATTGTTTGCTGCTTCTCTCTCATTTCCTGACTAAATTTTCATGTTTTCCCAGAAAACTTGAACACATTTCACAGAACATTGCACATAAGCCAAGGAACTCATTTTCCCAGGGTCAGGTACCTTTACCAAATCCACCTGTGTTGGTGTAATTATAGCAGTAACCACAGCAGCTGATGTCGTGCACTTTGCAGTCCCAAACTAACAGAATCAAGTGCTCTCTTAGACATTGTGTGACGGAGGAAAAAAAATAAAATAATTGCCATTAAAAACTGGCATTTGCCGCATACAGTGGCACAAGATACACACCCCTATACAAGCTTGAGGATAGTGTTTTTCAGTCCACCCCACCTTGCACGCATCAAAACATACCTCTGGACTTCAGTGTGGAAGGATGGGGAGAAAGTAAGAGAATAGGAGCAGTTCTGATCAAATGCTTCCAGAAGTTATGGAACTTGCAGGGAAGTGTAGGAAGTTTTGTGGTGGTATTGCTATTCTAATACTAAAAATAAAAATGAAACAAGATGTCCACCTTGTGGTAGGATGTTTCACTCTAAAGGTCAGAGTGAACGCGCACACTCCACAGAAGAGACAGTTGTGTTTTCCAACACCCTTCATGCTTTCAACAGCAATTCTTGAAACTGGAAAAAAAAAAAAAGTCTTCTAAAATCTGTATTTCTTTCAGTCATCCATCACAAGAGTGCTGATTTACCACAGCATTAACATGATTCATGTAAAAGACCTCTGTCTAGAAAAAAAATATAGTTTTAAAGTAGCAGCTCCTATCTACATGTTCAGGTGAGAGTTCCAGCACTGTTCATCATCCAGGTGACAAAAAAAAACAGGTTCTACAAAAGCTATAACCAAAAACATTTGATTATGCGGGAGGGTCCTACCATGACCTAAGAATTAGGTACCCCATGCTCATCCATCTGCATAACCCTTGCCCATCACCACCCTGCACCTTCTGCTGGCACGTGGTTGAAATGCCATCATGTTGTTCACCAGGAAAGGGAACTTATCCAAGACGAAAGACATGCTAAAAAGCTGTAAAGTTTGCTATGAGACTAACTCTAGAAAAAAAGTCCAATCAACTTCAGAAGTTCTGGACATGCATTCAAAAACACATCAGACTATATCAAAGATAACTATTCACAGTACTTTCAAATTTTTCTTTATGTTACTGTTATGCTTGTTTAACCTGCTCAGTTTGTATGATGTTGTAGAAACCAGTCCAGTAAGAATTAACCTGTGAGCAAAGACAAAGCATGGATAATTAAGCAACAAAGCTGTATTCGAGCTCTAAAGAAATAATTTTCCAAATTTGAAGTAATGCAACTCATTATTCAGAATAAATCTTTGTAACTCAAAAAACAATGTTCAATTTGCAAGGATGTTTCTTCTGCTTCAAAGCCTATCAGTTTCAAGTATTCAAGAGTCATTCAACTTTTAGCTCAGTTCTAGAAAGAAACAAATTCCAAAACTTCACAGCAACTTAAACAGAGATACTTTATTAAAAGTCTTTTTGACATCAGAATAATGCAAAAAGGACAGAAAAAACTTTCAACATTGACAAAATTACAACTGTTACCCATAAAAATGTAGACTAGACCCCTAGGGACTTGGTCTCATTCCTAAAAATTGTAAACAAGTAAGGCAATCCCTATTAAAAGAGCCTTCTATTTGTTAAATAAACACACAGGAAAATTTAAGCTGGTAACACTATCTTAACAACACAACTACAAGATGTAACATGAATCCTCCTGCAGAATAAGCACTCTAAACCAATCCCCAACAGCACCTAAATAAAAAGAGGTCAATAACAACTAGTCTAGAGTGGTGTAATCTAATAAAATCGATCCCCAAAACACACTGGAATATTTCTATTCCAGCAAGGTTTCAATAAAAAGAGACTGGCATATAAATCTGGGAGACAAGAACATTAATTTCCAAACAGTACGTTTGTTTGGAGTCAACAATTCACATCCTGCGAGGAAGTCAAGATACTTCTACAAACCTTCCTTTTTTCAGTGGCAAAGGAAATTAAGGCCATCAAACTCGCAGCTTCAAAATTCACAGACAGAAAATAATGTTGTGCTTCTGAGAAGGCTCTGTCCTGTGGGCGAGGATTACTCTAACTGGAGGAACCTGGATGACTGGCAGTTACATAACCAGACAGTTTCTGTTGGATGCCCTTTGCTCTGCCTGTGGTGAACAGAGAGAATCATCTTTGATTACCAAAAGAAAAAAAAAAATCCAGCAGTAAAAGATTTTGCTACTTAAAATAATATACTGTATGTTTTTAATGTATTAAATTATTAGCCTGTCATAGCATAAACAAGAGTCAGTATGCAAAGCTGTACAACCTGTTATTCCCTAGCAGTAAAAGAAGGTTATATATCCTTTCCTGTGAGAGGTACTGGAGGACAGTTATCAGAAAAACAAATAATTGCCATATTTGGATCTCAAGTCAAAAAGCATCACTGAGTTTAGAGAGGTGGTCAATATAGCAGGAAGCATATACAAGTGCCTTAAGAGTTTTTATCTAAGGAAATTTAGTCTTTCTATAATGTTTCTTAAGTAAAGCTACTAAAACACACACTGCAAATGAACTACACAACCAGAGAAACCACATGAGCAGGCGGATACACTTCAGTACTTCAGCACAACTGCAATAAAAACCTGACTATTTTACATGCCACAAAGTTGTGATTCGGGTATAGGCCAAAATTCATGGTTTCCAAAAAAATACGATTTCCAACACAGCCTTTTTTTGTATGTTTACATATGCCTTCAGAGTTGCATTTTTTTTCCGCACGCAACAGACATTTTCTCTGATAGTGTCTTTAAGTCTCCAGTTTTCTCTGTCAGAGAAAATATATGAACAGAAGACACTATCAGAATTTTCTCTATCAGAGAAAAAGAAATTTAAATTCTCAAAACGTTACGTAAATTTAGGTCTACTTGCTTAAGCCAAACTTTACCATAAACAACTGGCATGGGAGGAATCCTGCCAGGAACAGAGTTTAAGGAGGAAAAAACCCCAGTTCCTGTATCTTTAAACTTTCCAACCTTGCTTTAAGAAAAATCTTCAGAGGAATACATAAAGTAAAATTTTTCTACTGGTTTCAATAACAGCTCCATGCTTTCATTAATTACTGCTGAAAAAAACGCAAAATAAAAAAAACACCCACACATGGTATCTTTTTTGTGATTTTTTTTTTAAGACTTCATGACTCGTATCTCCATTTTTTCAACCTAAATAACCCTGTTAACCTAAGACAAGATACCTGCTGGTGGGAAAGTTCTTCTTCTTCCTCCAGAGGTTCAACTCCTTCTAATTCCTCATCTTCCCCTTCACGTGCTGTTGTTTTGAAGACAGTGCTTCTTTGAGCAACCTCCTGCAACAGAATTTTAAGATTTGATGCCTCCACAATCTGGTGCTCATCTACTTAGACTTTGAGAAAGGAAAGTGCCAGCTGTTGGGAAAATTACTTGTACTCATTTTGTCTACATACTTTTTAGATCCAGCTGTGCATAAACAGCATTCCTAACAGTTTAACAGTCTTTCTAACAAAAAACTCATCAAGTTCTTACAAAATCTGCTTTCTTTCATACATGTATTTAACTATTTTTTCAACTGCAGTATATCATAGTAACTGTCCTGGCCAAAGCTTTAAATCCCACCTTACCAGAATTAATTCCTCATTGCCTAAAGTGAATTTCACTGTAACACTCCTCATACAGAATTTTAGGGAAAACTAATTTAAAAAACCAAATAAAAAGCTCACTGAAATCTTTTCTTTTCAAAGTTCTAAGGCACTGCCCAGCTCCTGGCTTAAGGGCAGTATCTGAACAAGTAATTCTACTGCCTGCACTCAATATAAAGAAAACAAAAAAATCACTTAATAAATTGCGTTTCTAAACTGCAGTTTAAGACAGTTAAAGTGTGCTTGGCTGAAAAGCAAAAGGAGAAACCCTTACTAAACACCCCAGTGCACTCCTTTGTAAAGTCCTAACAACAGTTCCACCTTGTGTTTGTATTATTTGTAGGTGATGGCACCATAGAAAGACAAGTTTAAACACACCTCAGGTGACCTTACCTCTCCCTGAGAATTCTTCAGTACAACTTTCACATCTTCACCAGTACCCCAGGAATTCTGGTTCTTCCAGATGAGGTCAGTGGGAGGGCTTGCAGTGACTCCAGCATTTGCTGCCCAGATCTGTTAACAGAAGTCACGCATGAATGTTATTTGCTAGTCTTGCACATTTCCAAGTTATTTACTGAGTTAATGTATTTTCATTTGAGTGACACTTGTGAATCTCTTCCGGTTTAGGAAGTACAGGCATCTGCTTACACACTTCCAAAGTTTCTTGAAATAAAACACATTTTATAATGTAGAGACATTTGAATATGTAAACGTGCCCGTATATGGTGAAAATTATTGTTCCACGTAGAAAGCAAGTTTCTGAAAAATATGGCTCAGTATCAATTTTCCCAGCAATTGACATAACCAATGCACAACACAAATACAGGTGATTATTTTCTGAACATGTACACAGAAAGGACAAAACAAAAAACCTCATGTCTTACTGACACACAAGATGGCCTGAAGTCCATTTCAACTGAGCAGCTGAAGCTCGAGAACTTACTGTAACAGTTTGGCCTGCCTTTAGTACATATCTTGAGGTATATCTGTAACTAGCAGAAGTGTCTCCGATTTTTTGGATCATTTCCCAGCCTCCCATAGGTTGATCCTACAAAAAGAGAGAAAACCCCCTAAATATTCCATCAGCATTCATTTATGCATGTAGGGTGTTTTACCGCTAAGGCTATGACACATAAAATTTCTAGTAAAAAGGTTTATTATCACTTGATCTTCAGCATGAAATTAGAATCATTTTACTTAAATTTATCTTACCTCTCATTTGAAGCTAAAGCTTAATACCTCCTGCTTTTCAGTTCTGATGTTGTATTAACTAATGTTTATGATTTGCATCAGTTTTTGTTATCACTTGTGCTAGAAAAATACAAATTAATATAACAGACATTAAATATTAAAATCCTCCCAAAAATACAGAATATATTTTTAAGCACAGAACGACAAGCAGGCTTCTCAGAAAACAAAATATTCCTATTAGTATTCTTAAAATGTTTCCACATATAAACACCTTCCAAGGCATAGTCCTTTCCAAGAGCCATAGCAATTTTATCAATTACTTTTTCCTATTTACTACTTGAAGAGAATAGCAAACCGTATGTTAAGTCATCATTACAAACTACTTCAAAACAAGAGTACGTATTTTTTTAATTCTTCCACCAATAGAGTTTCTGATTATTTGACGGTTGCCACTGGACTCCAGTTTAAGATCATCTAAAATAATCTTATTCATCTTCACGGGATGCTGACATTCAGCTGGTCATTGCAACAAACATACCCTACTTAGAGGATTTTATACACCGTTTATCTATTTATATATATAAACTGTCAAATACTTGAGAGGATTTCCCAAGCACAGCTTATTATACTGCACCACAGGTAGTTGCTAGACCCCTGGCAAAGTGCTAAAATCATGAACCACAGGGAACAAAACTGGTGGTCCTTTAATGAAACAGAAAATGTGTAGTTAAATAAAAGGTGTGGGGAGAAATCTGTGTGGTAAACAAATGTGTGTATGTGGCGAGGGGGGAATACAAGCTCAAAAAACTCAAAAAGGAAAAAAAATGCAGGTTCTGATTCACCAGAAGTAGTTTTTGACTTGCCTGAATTGAGTCACAAACACTAAACTGTCTAGACCCAGACAGTTGTCGAGGTTTTCTTGCATTCACCAATGAAGTGTTCACTCTCAGCCAACACCCCTGGCAGGAGATGATGGCAGTGGGGCACAAATTACAAGTAATGTCAGAGGGGCAAAGGGGAAAGTGGGAAATATACCAAATATAACAGGATCGTTTTGAGGGCAACATAAGGAAAAGTTGTGATCCTTATTTATCGAAGGGTTCTTTCATTTTGAGTAGATGTGTAATCCCGCAATACAAACCCCAACCTATTCACAGAATCAAATAATCTCAGTAGTCAGTATAACTGAGGTGGCTTGGGCATGGGAACTGAGGGCTCCTACAAACTGTGGATACAGCCAAGGAAGAAAGAAAACTACAATTCAGAAAAGCTATAGGCAGATACAAAGGACATTACCAATTAATTTCTTTTGCATTTGTATGCCTTTCTTTTGGGGCTCTCTAAGGCAGAGAAAGTGCCTGACAGGCTTCTAAAGCAGCCAGATTTCAGTAACAGTGCTATCTCTAAATATTTACAGGTAGACCACCTGCAAGGCAGAACTCTGAGGAGTGATGTAATGCTTTGGTGGGTGGGTCATAAAACAAAAGCATTTAAAATCATTGGGAAGAAGTCATCATCACTCCAGAATACTGTGTGAAAGCTTATTTTGAGACACAGTAGCTTCTTAGTGCCAGTAAATCAAGATGAAGCCCAAGAGCTGAAAGGGTGCTGAGGATGCCCTTCCACTGCCACTCCTGATAAATGTGCATTTTCCAACCTGGTCAGAGGTGTTCTTCAAACGGATGAATTTTCCATCGACGTCTATCTCCTCAATGGACACATTCCCCGTGGCAGAAGCTGAGTGGGAAATGGTAACACTACTGCTTGCTTCAGACTCTTCCACATCAATCCTCTTCCTCTTCCCTCCGGCTGTTCGGACACTGCGGCTCGACGAAGCCCGGGAAACAGTCACCCGGGAGGATGGGCTTGGGGTGAGTTTCAACCTGTATTGAGGAAAGGGAAGAGACATGCACACATCATATCAGCCTGGAGAAAAGGTGGCTTGGGGCGGGGGGGACCTTCTTGTCCTTGATAAGGACCAACCTTATCCTGACAGGAGGTTGAGGTGAGGTGGGTGTTGGCCACTTCTCCCAGGTAATAAGGGACAGGGTGAGAGGAAATGGCTACCAGGAGAGGTTTAGATTGGATATTAGGAAAAATTTCTCCACTAAAGGGTGGACAGGCATTGCCCACAGAAGTGGTGGAACCACCATCCCTGGAAGTGTTGAAAACATGTGGATGTGGCACTTTGGGACACACTGACCATAGCAGTGCTGCGTTAGCAGCTCAACTCAGTCCTAGAGGTCTTTTCCTAACTTAGCAATTCCATGATTCTACATTCACACTTCGGTGTTACTTTTTCCACCATTTTTTATAAACTTTCCTCCATCTCCTCTTCTTCTCATAGAATTATACAGCAATATAGTAAACAAAACAAAGTGAAGCCTGAAGTGCTTTCTGAAGACTTGAATAAAATGCTGTCAAATAACTGATTAATGTTCCTGCAGCATGGAATACTGATGGACTACTACATTTAGATCACAAAGGCATCTCTATGCATTTGTAAAGACTGAAAAGAAAAAAACCCTAGGG
This sequence comes from Oxyruncus cristatus, assembly GCA_013399855.1. Taxonomy (NCBI): domain Eukaryota; kingdom Metazoa; phylum Chordata; class Aves; order Passeriformes; family Cotingidae; genus Oxyruncus; species Oxyruncus cristatus. The sequence goes on from VXAY01007257.1 coordinate 19,464, forward strand.
AGACTTAAGCTACTGTAGGAAGAATAGGCGAAAATCCAGATGGCACAAAAGCTTTTGCTGTTTCATCCCCACACTTCAGAGGAGTCAGTCTTGCCCAGCTCAGAATATAGTGAAGTATCAAACTATTTTAAATGACAGGTGTGCATCAAGAGAAAATTCTCAGTATTGATGAATTCTGAGGCCAGATGTGGAAAAATGCAGCTAAGTGATCAGCTGGACAATCATAATGGCCATTACTTCATTAAAATTATTCTATACATAAAGGAATTTGGCTAACAATTAATTAACCCTCTAATAATTTTGAAAAAGAATATTAACCATGGCACTAAACAAGATGTACAAATGACAGTGTTGCCCTGGGAGCTGCTGGTCTGATACCCAAGGACTTGCAGAGACTTAGTTCTAAGTCTGTCAGAGAGGAGGGGGCAAAAACAGTGCCCTGGAAACTGTGGTCAAGCACCAGTACAAACTGCCTTTTAACAGAGAAAGAGACAAATAAGGGGAGCACAGGGACACCACCAGTTGTTGCTACATTCTTTAGTACCTCTCCTCTTCACCCTCCAGCAATTTCCGGTATGCATTGATTTCCATGTCAAGTGCCAGTTTAACATCCAGAAGTTGTTGGTAGTCACTCAGTTGTTCCTGCATGACACTTCTGATCTCAGCAATTTCCTTCTCTTTCTCAGTCAGGAGTTTGCGGGCATTTTCCTGTTCCTTTGCCAAGCTGTTCTCAAGCTCTTGTGCTCTGTCTTGCCATGCTCTAGACTAGAAAAGCATTGAAAACACATCAGTGGTGCAAAGGAAACCTCACGCAAACCCTCACGTGCTCTGCTATTCAGGCAAATGGATTTCAGAATGCAAAATTGCATATCCTTCCCCCATTTCTGAATTCAAACTCACCCATATTCAGCTTCCTGTTCTCCACTCCACCTACTACAAACATAACACCTCAAATTCCAATTAAACCTAGAACATACTTTGAAAGACGACTGTCCGCTTCATTTTTCTGAAATCTGAAAATATGCTACTACACCTGAATTTACTCATGAAAGAAAAACTGAGCTTAAGAGTTAAACTGTTTAAGAAGTGCTGGGCAGGACATAGGATCATAGCCTTAAGCTGCATCTGATTAAGATTTGGGTTGGGTATTAGGAGGAACTTCTTCACAGAAAGAAAAGGCTGATTAGACACTGGAATGGGCTGCCCAGGGAGCTGGTGGAGTCACTGTCCCTGGAGGTGTTTAAGGACATGCATGGTCTGGTTTACATGTGGTGTTCAGTCACAGCTTAGACTCAATCTGAGACATCTTTTCCAGCCCAATTGGATCCGTGGTCAAAGTTTAGCTCAGTTTACTTCAGACCCTGCAGTAATTGCTCTTTAGCTTTCAGATGTCTGCTCCCTGCCTCACTTTACTGCTGCCAATTCCAGTTCTGGGAGGGAGGTGCCACTAAAAGAAGAGGGGTCGTTGTCAGTGAAAGCCTGTCTGCCCACTATCAAACTACAAGCATTCCTTATTTCTTTATGATAGGAAAGCTAATTTGTTACATCAAAAATCCCTTAAGGCCAGCAGAACCTCATATTGTACACACCGAATAGAATTCTTATCAAAGAAAGGCCAAGTGATGACAGATTTAAAGTTTACTTTCCATAAGCATGCTTTGTTCTGCTTGATAGTCTCTTCAGATTTTTTTAATTTAAAGGACAGACACAGGAACCAATGCCCCACAATCACCGAGTTGTTGGCAACTGCTATGCATGAACTCTACCTGGGAAGTCATCACAGTCCACAGACAGCGAGAACAGGTACTGTACATGTCTGAGACAGAGGACCAGTGTAACTGGTTGTTAAGATCAGATAAGGAATTTAATAAATGTCACATGGAAGATCACAGTGGAAACTACCTCAGAGCTCAGCACTGGCAAATCAAACCAGACCAGCATCAGTGGTAAGAGTTTTCTTCCAGGAAAACCAAACTAAAGTTAGTGCCAGTAAAATGAAAACCAGAACTGTCCTGGTTGACATCACTAATGCTACAAAATAACCCAAAAAAAACCCCAGCAAAACAAACCACAGGAAAATGTTTCTTTCAGTGGAAAAATCACAGTCAAAACACCAGAGGTTGATTTTGACAGCCTTGAAGTCAACTCTGCAAATTCAGAAGTTCTCTGAATGTAGCTGTTGCTCCCAAAGTAGCAGAATACAGCCAATTAATTAAAAAAACCCACCCTAACTGAACCACCAAAAGATGATGTTAATCTAAATGCAGAAATAAGATTTAAGTGGCCAAAACTTTCAACCTGATTCCTCTGTAACCTCATGCACATTCATTACATCACCTGCTCTTTTCCAGAGAGTTACTTGACTATACAACACGAAAACTGGGAAGACTCATACTAGTATCTGCAAATTTATTTGGAACATTATGAAATAATTTATATTTTTCAGCTGAAATACACAGAAGTGCTATGTCCTACTAGAGTTCACTGTACAACAGGAATACAATTCAAAATGTATCACAGAAAGGATCAATGACAATTAATATTCTTCCAAAAAAGAAGTTTTGTTGCATTTTCAAATGATTAGTAAGTTACAAAAGCTCACTTCAGACAAACTCCTAATTCTTCTCATAGTATACTTACTCTAGTACTCCAATCAAGTCAATACTGAATATATGACATTGAGTCATACACCTTTGGGTGTGATTTACGTCCTCTGTGATCTAAATATAATTAGTTTCTGCTTAAGACCCTGCTCTACAAATGTTCAAGTACAGTTATTTGATGTATTTACTCAGTCTCATATTTCATCCTAATCCTGGTAAGATCACTTCATGGGGTTTTTTTTTGTTGTTTGGTTGGTTTTTTGGGTTTTTTTAGAGGTCTTGATTCAAGTAAGATCTAGAACGAAAAGAGACACTCAGAGACTGTATATTCCAGTTCTGGTTTTATATGTTGCTTTGTGGAATCCTACACTAGGCTGTCCAATTACTACAGAATTAAATTGCTTAAAATGTCAAGAACTCTTAACACAGATTGTCTCTTGTCTAAGACTGGCCCATCTATCCACAAAAATTTTCACAAAAGCCATTTAACAGCATCATATTTCAAATACTCTGCAGCAGAATACTGCACAGGAGAAAAATCAAGTTTGTCAAAAGGAGACATTAAGGAATTTGAAAAAGTACAGAACAGAAGACAAATTCAAGTCATGATACTGAACATACTTATAAGTCAAGTGAAAGAAAGTTTTAATAAAAGAGACCAACAATGGTAATTAGCGGGACTGGACAGTCACAAGTATCTTGTTACCTCCTTCTGAAGGCTGGTGATGTGGGAAGACAGACCCTCAATTCGCAAGTGACTTTCATTCAGTTGTTCTCTGATTGTGTTGGCTGCAGAGCTGTTCATCTCTGAGGACAGTCTGGCACTCTCCAGCTGCAGCAGAACAAGTTAAGACATCAGTTTCAAAGCAGCTTTTGCTAAAAGGAAGATGAATCACTCAAAACCACATATGCAACACCAAAGCCACAAAGTTCCTCTGTGCCACTCTAACACCGTGAGACATCTCTTTCTTTAAGGTTTAAATATGGTGTGGCCCTACCTGAAATCACAGTCCTCTGAATATTTATGCTAGGATTAAAACCTTGAAAGCTTCCCTCATAGACATTGCTGAAGTTTGATTACTAAGTTCAGTTTTCCTGCTGGTAAACTTTTATTTAATTACTGTAGCACTGTTTTTGAGTGTGTTTAACAAGAAGTCAAACTGAAATTACCAATTCTCTTACAATAAGCAAACTTGTTAATTTTCAGCCAACATAAGCATGTTGGTAATATGGCTTTAGATTACAGCACCTGTGCCATATGCCACTACCTGCTTTGTTCAATCACAGCTTCAATCTCAAATAATTTTACTTTTTAAAAATAACTACCTCATTCCTGATGAACACTACCACATACACTTGAGCTGCATCACAGACTTATTATTTAACTTGTTGATGATGCACTGGAATCTAGAATTTATTTTTAAATAGGAGTCCAAAAATGCAGAAACAATATATGTGAGGAGAGGGATCAAGAACACCTTCATTATGAGAGGTTGTACTTTTGGCTAGATCTTATTTTAAATAATCTTTTCCAAGTCAGATAGAAGCCCTGAAGATAATCAGGCTGAAAAGACTGAAAACTGTGATACTAAATTCAGTTTGTAACAACTTTTCTGCTGTCACATCCCACCTTGCTTTTAAAAATACTAACTGTAACAAGTATAGCCACAGAAACCACGTTGAGACATCAGGATGCCTCCTGACATAATTGCAGAATAACAGCAGAGGAAGGAAATGATGAAGTATAACTGATTTCAGCCTGAGTTCACTCTGCCTCTAAAAGAGTGAAAAACAGAAGTCACTGGGTATGGTAAAACTTCCACGTTTTGTACTGGGTCAGAGGACTGTACTCCTGCTGTCTTCTCAGCAAGTCCTATTATGAAATAACCTTTACACACAATATGGGGCACCTTATTGATCATGAAAGTTCAGTATGATACACAACACATGAACTTTCCTTGAATTCACAGTAATCCCAGATTAATACCTTTTCCCCTCCACAGTTCACCTCCACACCATGCTTCCTACTCTTATATTATGGTACTTTATGAGGACTAAACCTGCTCCCAAAATGAGATATGAAAATGCAAATTCACATTTAAAAGCACAGTAATTTTAAGCCAAGCTCCATAATAAAGTACTCTGAAATGCAAGTTATTACAGTACTAAGTAAAACAAAAACAAAGTGCATCAAACAACTGTATGAAAATAAGTTCTCACTTTGGAATGGTAAGTCTGTTCAAGCTCTGCTTTGTACAGCCTCACTTGTGCATCATGGTGCTCTCTTATTTCATGAAGGGCTTGGGCCAGTTTATGCTCATATTCAATCTGACGCCCAGAATCAACCTCAACCAAGCGAGTTTCATGCTTCTTTTTCGTCTCATTGATTTCCTATGAAAACCAGAAAAACAGAGTAACATTCAGTAAACACAAGACAAATTTTTAGAAGACTATCTGCTGAGTGGAGAGTAGTGCAGGTTTTAGCTACCCCTGTGGATCAGCACTGACATTGAAACTTTTAGTAGAAACATCGGGCCATTTCCCCAGTCTGATCTGCACAGATAAATAAGCACCTTATTTTGCAACAGCCACTGAAATAAGAGCTAGGATACCATCAGCATGTAAAGTCATATTTTCTTCTGAGAGCTGTCTGCATTTTCAAACAAATACACCTCAGTAGGATGAGTTTAGAAATACATCACTCTCTTCTCAAGGTATCTTTTGTGCTTGCACAAGACGTGCGGTTGTGAAATGGAACAGTCACTTTCACTAAACTGCATTTTTCTCATTTATTTGTATGCTTGCCTGCAGTCTCTAGAAAAAAAAAAGGGATTCCAACAACATGAACAAAGATGTAAATACTGCCAGCAAGGAAAAGCGCACAAGGAACAAAAGACAATACAGTTTAAGTACATTTGTTACTGCCCTAAGGTTCCTCCTGGAAAGCCTCAAGGACTGTTACTGAAAGGGTGGCAAGAATAAGTTCTAAAAGACAACTGTTCATCAACTTTTGTTTCCATTATTCAAAAGCATCCTCTTCAAAAGGTTTGAAATTAAAACCATTACAAGTCCACAGCATCTGTTTGAGTGTCCCTCTTCACTTCTCATAGAGGGATTATGAGAAAAATTACTAACCTACTTTCTCATTATTATGAAATGGTATGTACATTGCATACCATGGTCAGAACTTAACATGACAGAACATGAAATACGAAGTTATTTTATCACAAGAACCTAGAGTTAACATATTTTTTGTAGAAAAAGGAAGTTAGAAGTCTTCCAGTTAGAACAGTGAGCTCTGAGTAGGAGTTCAGACAACTTCCTCAGGTCCCTCCCAGCCTAAATTATTTTAGAATCCTAGAATGACCTCCCAGCTTTCTTCTTCCCTTTAAAAATGTTAGTTCTTGAGACTAAAGCATTTACCTCCTCATACATATTTTTACGGAATTCCAAATCCTCAGTGAGACTCTGACAACGGTTTTCAAGATCCACCTTCTGTAAGGTTTCACGTATAAGCTGGTCCTTGACAGCAGCTAAAGAAGCCTCAAGCTTTAAGAAATAAAAGAATCAACACAACAATTACGTAGTAGAACCCACATCACACAATAACCTCAGCTACACAGAACTACAGACATGTTATGGCTGAACTTGACAATCAAATCCCAGTACTTAACCTACTAATGCCTTCCCCCCACCCCCCACTTTTGCAGTTGCTTGCAGAAGTGAGTTCTAGGTATTTAACATTGGTAACTGGCATTAAAATGCTATTTATCCATTTTCTGTACAAAACTTCATTTTTAATACACAGGAAATACTAATTTCCTGATCTCCTCAACTCTAGGACAAGACTTTTTTCTCATTGTTCTGTAAGACACCCAGAAGATGGAGGACTACAGGCAGAACCAAAACGAGGGCAGAGTATCACAAACTGATACTTGTCAGCTATTTTTTATCCATCTTTCTGAAGTCAGCCTGTCCCTTGAAACACTTCTAAAACATGTCAAGCTTATTTTGTATCTTCTTGACCTGCTTTCTTCCCCGTAAGTACCATGCCTTGCCACTTCAGAGCCTGCAATTTTAAGAGCACTCTATTCCACCATACATGTTATTAATAAACTGAACAGTACTGAATTCAGAAGCCTACTCAACACTGCTTCCAATGATAATGGTGATGGTTAAAGATTTCGTCTTCTCACCTGTCCAATTTGAGTTTTCAACTCTTGAATTTCTCCCTCCAGACTTTTCTTATCACCAAGAGCTGTGGCCAGAGCAGCTTCTTTAGAATTGAGGGCAGCTTCACACTCTCGGAGTTTAGCCTGGACTCCACTTAGGTCAGACTCCTTTTTTGCATAGCTGGAATAAACCAGAGAAAGCAATAAGAAAGTCTAGCAATGCCCCCGAAATGGACTGCTGACTAATAAACCAACCTAAATCTCAAATTTGAGATACACACAGCAAAAATATTTTGTCTTAGCTTAATTTACTCAAATTTATATCAACCCCTTAGTTCTGCTTTTCTCACCTGATATAACAGCAGCTTAGTATTTTGCTTAGGCTGTAAAAAACTAAATATAGAGGAAACTCAAGAGCATCAAGTCCATGAAACACACACAGAAGGGGAAACTGTTTTTATCAAAGATAAAGGTGACTTTCTTCATGAAAAAAAGCACACAAGCTTTTCAAACTACCTTCAAATTAGTTTTTGTGTCTACACAAGCAGTCAAACAACTTCTAGATGTTTATTTACCCAAACAAATTGTTCAAAGAAATCAAACAAGAAAAAAGTAACGCCACATAAACACAACCCCATTCTCTTCAGGCTAAGGTAATTTTCCACAAATAATGCTACAACTGGCTGCTATCAAAAATACGGGAAAAGAAACCCATACTCAGAAATCAAAGTGTTTCTAGATCTTTGAGAGCATAAGCAGCCACAATTCAATGTACAACACAAATTCTCCAACCTTGGAGATTGTTTTTTCTTTCTGGACTGTCCACATTTCTCTAGTAAGGGCAGTAGCACAGAGAAGGTCTAGATGTTTATCATCAAACTCTGAACATTTTACAGGAATGGACAGACTCAGGCGCAATAATACCACAGCAAGCACTTCATCAGTTCTCACATTTTTCTTTCCTGAACAAAAAACCCTAAAAAAACAAACAAAAACCCAACAAAAAACAACAACAAACCACAACCCCCCCCCCCAAAAAACCACACAAACACAAAAAACCCCCAAACAAACAAACACACACACAAAACCCCGAATTAACAATGTAATTCTGAGAAGACTTGAAAATTGGATAAAGATTCTTAAGAACAACATTCAGAATACACCCACTACTTCTTTTAATCACTAAACTGCTTATAGGAAACAACAGAAATGTTTCTCAGCAAAGTGAGACTAATGTAAAATCCACACAATTTTTAAGAGGAGAGACTCATGTTTAAAAGATGCTTTTTCAAGATGACCTGCACTTGACATTGTGCTCAGGAGAGGTGTCTGCACAGGGGCTTGCACTGCATAAGGATGCAGGGACGGGATCCATGTCTGGACATTTCAGCACCACAGCCACCACATGGCAGGCTTTACATAACAGACTAACAGCCAGTGCTAACACTGGCTAATCCCCATCCCAAGGGATTAGCACCTGCTCTCCTGTGGGAGCACCCAAGGGACAAGGAGGCTGTGAGAGCCCCCAACACGCACAAACACACCCTACTCCAATTTTTCATTCCTGCAGCCCAAGTCCAGTCCCTTCTCTCGCATTTTGCTTCTCAGACCCACAGCTGGGACGACAGCTCAGACAAGAGCAAGGATTTAGGTTTTGGACATGTGGGTTCCTACTTCCAGCTCTCTGCATTATTCAGTAAGACATTTGTCCTGTGTCCCTCCTCTCCCACCCAGGCCTGCTGGAACCTCAACACGCAAGGAAGGTGTGAGGCAAAGTAGGAAAAAGAGAGATATAAAATTGTCTTGCTATGGTATGTCTGCAAAAAAAAGTATCTCCATAACCTATTCGGAAGTATGAGGGCCCAGAGCAGGTCTTTGCTGTTTGATCACTGCTGGGAAAAGCTTGATTCAAAACATGGAAAAGAGAATCTCTCTCACAATACTTTGTGCTGAAACTTTGCCTATCAAGTCAGACCCTGAAACTAGAAAGTGGTAGAGCCATACACAGTGTGCTGCACCCCCATTATCCTAGACACTGAATTACGAAGACTCACCACATACCTTAAACTCACTTGGGTTTTAATTTTTTTTTTTTTTTTAATGCAAATACCTTTTTGATGCTTTTAAAAGCTGGTAGGCAGCTGAGAACAATCTTGCCACTGGATCAACAGAGAAAAATGATGTATACTATGGACTAGGAACAACATGATTAAAACCTGTAATTAAACAGTATCTGTACCACTAAAGAAAGAATTACCAGTTAGATCAGTCCTTCCTTGCTTGTTTACAACAAGACTGGCTGTGAAGCCATACTGTAATTTAAAGCAACTGAAGCCACAGAAGGGGTTGGGTGGAGAATCAAAATTAAGGACTACTAATTGTTAGTGTCATGAGTGGTCTAACTGTAAGGCAGCTCAACTGAACACACTCAGAAAAAAAACAAACTGGAGCTCAACACTTCAAACACTGAAAGCCAGATGAAATCTCAGCATCTCAGCAGTGTCATCCCAGCCCTGAAGGGAATACAGGAAAGAAGTGAAAGAAGATCAGAAAAGCCTGTGTGATTTATAAAAACAAACAACTAATGTATACAGCCTATACTTCACCTCTACAGCTACTAATTTTCACCAGGAAGAACTTCAGCCTCTTGACAATAGCAAACTTCTGCCTCCTCAGAAAGCCAAAGCTACATCTGAATACAACAAATAAAAAACCTCAAACACCTTCCTGTTATAGTACTCAGAAATGAGCTTGAGCTGAACTCCTTCAAGTAGTTTGAGTCATGAAAGGAAAATAAAAGCAAAGAAATAATTGTTGACTTGCATCTTCTTCAAAGCAGCAGCTTGGTTTTCTTTCTTTTGACTTCAAAGTGTGTGGATCTTCTTATCCGTGGAATGGTTTACAGCAACATAGAATTTCTTGTGATGTCAGGCCACACAGAAAAACAAAAAAATCATTTTCCACCAGTTTAATAAGTTGAATTGACCTTCTGGAGCCAGACAAACCACACCACTAAAGCAAAGTCAGCAGTCACTAGCCAAATTTCCGGAGGTACAATTTTAAGAATCCTTTTAAACTGACCAAGTGCAGGATGCCACCATGGTAAAGCAGATTTTTCTCATCTCCCACTCATTTCTGCCAGTACTCAAAGAATCAGATCACAAAGTTAAGTATTACCAACATTAGTGAAACCCTCCTTGAAAAACACTGTTTTACAGCCAAGACATAGATACACAAGTGTTGTAATTCTTGATAATGCAGCCTATACTTAAATCCATATAAAATTACATGTATTGCACAGTGGGCTGATTTTCCACTCCAGTTGTAGAGATATAATAAAAGTAGAAAAACTACAGTCATTAATGCTTTATGTTTTATTTGGCTACCAGTCAATTTTCTGTATTTTTCCCCTATGGCAGACAAAACAGTAAGGCTGTGTTTTGCAAGGAAGTGATTTAAAATAATATAAAAAACATATGTCTAAGAGCATTCAAGTTTTTGTATAGAGATCAACATGAAAATAAGAGTAATTGGACAAGCAGTGATCTATGTGAATCCCACTACTCTAAACAGTTATCTAAGCAGAACCCACACTCATGCAGCACATAGGTATCAAGTCACTGCCCGTTACCATGTTATTGTTACAGGTCCACAGATTTGAGACCAAATATTTATGTCCTGCACTGAATGAAAGACATGCTTAATGAAGAATATAACTTTAGTTATATTCTTACACTTTAGTGGCTCAAATTATAGTGCAACAAGTTAATCACTATATTCCTAGTCCCTATTCCTTTGGGTGCTCTTTGGTACGTATCAAAGGGCTCCAATCTTTGCCTCACTTTCCAAGATCACCTACAATAATGAAAATACACTTCAAAAGAAATTTTAAGTCACCTTCCTTAAAACAGTTCCTCTAGCTCCTTACAGGGTATCACACATGCACCATGGAAAACCCTGGAACAGGTGCACCTTTGCCTGCACTAACACAACACGGTTCTATGTAGTTGCCCAGGGTAGCAGCTGCAAAGCGCCACACTTGCACAGTAATTCAAGACACAGGCTGATAGGAAGCTACTACTGGTGTTCATTTTACTGCCTAATCGCAATGCCAAAATGTATTTCAGAATGTAGATGAAAAGGAAGATCAACTGAAGACACAGCAAGATAGACAGATAATCTCTTTAATATTTAAAATTAATAGCACTAGTTCCTTGCCACAATTACATTTGCTTTAAATGCTTGTACTCTACAAAACACCTGAAGATAATAAAGGAAGATTATTTCCTTTACCAACATCTTCAGTGAAACACGTAAAAGTTACTTTTATCACACCATCTCCTCTTACAGGAGAGCAGATGCACTTCATCACTGGAAAACCACCAGAGTGAAATCTCAGCCTACCCAAGACAGATGTAAACAAGGGGTTTCCTAAATGAACTCATGTTAACACCAGCTTATGCTTCCTAAACAATGCGATTTCCTCACACGACAAATCAGAATAGAGACACAATCAGCCAGGGATTTTGATTTTGGTAAGTCCCCATAATCAACATTCTTGGAAATAATTCTTGGAAATAATTTCCACCAATGGAAAACTACCCTGAAACTTGATCCTATAAGCAGACCAAATAACACAACAGCTAACAGGCAGCCTGACTTTCTCAACTGCCCTTGTTCAACATGAATAGGTAACAGCTGTGTCAAACTTCACAATGTACACTCTTGTCAAGGTAATTGCTTGAGTTACACACCAGAATTTATCCTCCATCATTCTGGCCCTACAGTTCTCTCTGGTTTGCAGCTGCTGTACATGATTAAAGCATGACACACTTCCACTCAAAAGTAGAACCTTTATCCAGCCTGTTGGATGCTGGAGTGATGGAGCAATTGGGAGCTTTACTCCTCCATCTGCTGTTTAAATGATGACATTATGACTTGCTTAAAAGGATCATGTATTTCCCTGCTCTGCATGCATTGTATGTTTAGCCCTTTTCTCAAGGAATTATGAAATTTGCAGTAATGTGAAGTCCCAGCCCAGGCAGTGAACAGGATCACAGCTGGTTTTCTAGCCACATTTCTCAACTCAGTGCATTATGCAGTTACACAACGCAACATGGATGGCTGTGGAAGCAAGAGCAAGGATCATGAGGTTCCCCAGACCAGTTTCAATCACCATAATGAACTTAGGCTGTTGAACTACTGCTGGTGTCTTCCACAGCCTTTGACTGCAAAAGAGTGGCAGTCACAATTAAATATTTATTTATTTAAAGGAACAAAGTAGAAGGATGTCTTTACAACAGCTATCACCAATGGCACAGCATACAGTACAGTCTTGCCTAATCAACAAAGAGAAAATAAACTGGACATACTGTGTAACTGGTAACTTCTCCCAGTTCTTTCACAGATTAGGGAAAAGAACTATCCAAAAGTTCCATACAACTAAATTCACATTACATCCTTTTCCCCCCGCCCAGTCTTGGGATACAGAGATTTATTTTCCCTTACCTTCATCCTACCCATGACAAGCTTCTTTTCACTTTTACATTTCACTATGCATATAATTTCCCCATCCCCTCCTCACAATAAAAACCAGAGACTTTTTTTTTTTCCTCTTCATTTCCCCCCACCTAGTTGTCTAAGATTTGAAATACCATGGGAAGCCTTTTTATTTATTTTGCTACAGCAGTAGCCACTGCATGGCAGGCACTCTAGAAGGAGTGTATGCAACAAGCCTGTTATACGTAGCAGGATCAGTTATAGAAACACAGTTTTTCTTGAGGGATTAAAAATACGAACAGAGCAAGCTTTTGGTACATCACACCATAAATATGACACTGAAGTCAGCAAATCAGAGAAACCAACAAATATGTGATGGGGCCTTACATTTAATTTTTGCAAAGAAAGAATAAGAAAAATCCTACAGCACTTTGAAAGCAACTAGAAGCTTGGGTCTGATGCACTAATGAGGCCAAAGGGCTAAATGATGCCTGGGATAAAATAAATGGATCAAGCAATTAAGACAAATGCCGTGCTAACTACAGAAAGCAGAGTTGCACATGTGTCTGGGGGAACAATAACAACACCTGCAAAAATACTCAAACAGCACAGGGAGGCCAGACAGACCACGAATCATATTGACCAACTTCAGTGGGGAATCATCTGTACTCCCTCCACAGACCAAAGACACCTTGAGAGCTATTTCTTCTATCACTTATCTTCACTGGCTCTCAAAGGAACCAAAGCCATCACTAATCTGAGTCTTATGACATGGGTACCAAGATATCTGATCCACGTGAACCGAGCATGCCAGAAAACTTTTTTTTCAAGTGCTTCTGTTAGATCCAAATTATATATACTCATATTTAAACTAAAGCTACTGCATACACCTCATTGCAATTACGCTTTCTGAGAGGGAAGGGACAATTCTGTTGAGAACACAAATTCACATCTTACCTTGCAAAGTCTTAAAACTAACAGCACTCATGCACACCTGTGTTTTAAGAGTATTATTCATCAGGTTATAATATAACTTATCAGCTTTAATAAGTCATCAGGGAGTGCAAGAAGTCATCTAGTTCAGGCAAAAAAACCCTTTTGCTCCTTTTTAATTACAGAATTACAGATAAGCTTAAATATCCATCTTAAAAAATACTCAAAGATGACATAAAAAACTGCACATCAAACAACATCAAACAGCCACATACAAGTGGAATCCAGTAGCCTTAAACAGCATTAATCGTTTGTTTTACTTAACTATTCAGGAGCTGTCCAGATGTATACTCTGTGTTCTGTGGAGCACAAACATGACCTTTTTGGGACAAATATTGACAAGCTATCAAGCACTAAGACTTCACTCTTTAAAAAGAGGCAGTAGCTGCAGCACAAGAGCAACCCCCTACGCCTACGAAGTCATCTCCCTCTCCCTCCCCCTCCCCGGCCAAATATTCCATCACAGGACAATGTAAAACAGAATAAAAAGAATCTTAATGTTTACACACTTTAAGGCCTGGTTCCAGCCACAGAAAGGGAATCTACTACAGAGTGCACTAGAGCCCACTCCTCCACAATCTTTTGAGAAGCTGACAGAAGAGTGTGTCTTCCTCCAAAAACTCAGAGATGGAAATTCCTGGCTTGACCTTTGAGTCAAGTCACTTTAGCACCTTTTTGCAGCTACACCTGGCTTTCCCTGTCACTGTCAACAATCATTTTGATTTAAGGCCTTCATGGGGCACTGAGAGGTTACCTCAAGACCAGACTCCCTATTAAAAACTCACAATTTCCTTTTTTTTTTTTTTTAAATAACAAGTTAAGAGTCCAAAACATATTGGGACTGTCTGCAGACACATGAAAACATCAATATGCTGGTTCACATATGAAATACTTTTTTTATTATGAAAAATCAGGGCTGAGAGCACATTTAAGAAAATTAGTAGTTTACACAACGGGAAAGGAAGATTAGCAACTCCGGGGTGTGTTTTTATCTTGCAATACTGTTAAACCTTGTGATTCCAAGATTAAAGCTACAATGCCAAGTGGGCCTAAAACTACAATAGAAAAATCAAAGAAATCAAATTTAGGGTGAACACTAATAAGGAAGGAAAAGAACAACTAAATCGAATCAGATGTGAAGAAAAAATCTGGTGTCACAAATCAGTTCACTGCAAGAGCACAGATCTTGGCACTGTGCCACAAAGGTGTAAAGCAAGTAGGCAGTCTGGATGATGTGTGGACACGAATCTGCTTTTTCTGACATCTGAACAGCTAGACGCACAGGAATTACAGTTCCTCTTTGTTTTAAGTAAGCCCCAAGGATAGGGCAGCCACAGCTTCTCCGGGCAACCCGGAGGGCCTCATCGCCCTCACAAGGAAGAACGTCTCTCCAATATCCAACCTAAGCCCACCCTCTTTCAGCTTAAAGCCATCACCCCTACTAGTCCATGCTCGTGTCAGAAGCCCCTCTCCGGCCTCCTCTAGGTGCTGGAAGGTGCTCTAAGCTCTCCCTTATTGCGGGTGGCAACCAAAGCGCTCCATCCGATTTTCCAAGCACCAACCACACCGGGTAGCCCGCTCCAGCTCCTCACCGCCCAAACAGCAACGAATTCCTGCCTAATACCCAACCTAGATTTCCCCCCTGCTTCACTTTACACCCACTCGGGCCCTCCTGGCGGACCCCGGACCCACGCTGGCTCCGGGGATGCTCTGGGGACCTGCGGACCAGCTGTCAGCGGGGGCGGCGCTCCAGGACGGCGCTTCCCGCCGGGGCGGAGCGGCAGCGCTGCCTCTGCCTCATTCATTCTTTCATTCATTCCCAGGCGAGAATTCACCGCGGGAGCCGAACCGGGACCCGCCGGTTCCGCGGGCAGGCGCGCACCGCCGGGACCCCCGGGAACGGCCATCCCCTCTCCCTCCCCACATCCCCGGAGTCTCTCCCAGTCCTTCCTCGCTGCCCACCTGCCCTGAAGCTTCTGGTGGTCGGTGCGGATCTTGCCGAGCTCGATCTGCAGCTTGGCGCGCTCCCGCGCCGTGTCATCCAGCGCCCGCCGCGCGTCCGCCAGCTCCGCCTCATAGATCGCCTTGAGCCCGGTGACCTCGCGGCCGCGCACCTCCTCCCGCTGGGTCACCTGCAGCTGTAGCGCGCTGTTCTCCGTCTCTAGGCTACGCACTTTGTCGATGTACACAGCCAGACGGTCATTCAGCTGCCGCAGCTCCTCTTTCTCCCGCAGGCGGGACATGCGCGTCGGGCTCTGCGACATCGCAGCGGCGGGGTCGCGGGCCCGCGGCGTGCCAGCTGGGCTGGGGTCAGCCATAGGGGAAGCGCGGTGGGGAGACGACGGCAGCGGTGGCGGAGCGGAGAGACGTCTGGAGCCGCGGCCTCCCCCTCCTCCGGCTGCGGCTCCCGACGCTCCGCGAGCTCCGCGCGCTCCGCGCCGCTCCAATATGGCCGCGCGCCCACCGCGCCGCACCGCCCCCCGCGGCGCCCCACGTGACCGCATGCCGGCCAATCGCGGGCCGCCGTCGCCCGCGGGATCAATTCAAAACCTGCCAACGGCCGCCGGGCGCGCCATGAAGACCACGCCCCCTCCGCCCAGGCCACGCCCATCGCCCCTGCGCGCTCCCGCTCCTTGTGCCTGCCCGGCGTTCCCGGCCCCGGACAAAGGGACGCGCACCCGCGGCCCGCCGCCGCCACAGGGGGGGCTCCGTCGGTGTCCCCACACAGCCCCTCCGGGACCCCCGGGACCCTCGCCTGGTCCGGCGGCCTCCGGGGAGATGCGCTTGTTTCACTGTGCGGTTGTAAGTCAAGTAATAGCGGAATTAATTAGGCTGGAAAAGAGCGGTGAGGGAACGGGTCTGACCTGTGACCCGACACCACCCTGTCAAACAGACTGGCATTGAGTGCCACGTACAGTTTCTCCTTAAATAGCTCCAGGGATGGGGATTCCACTCCCTCCCTGGGCAGCCCGGAGATGCGCTTGTTTCACTGTGCGGTTGTAAGTCAAGTAATAGCGGAATTAATTAGGCTGGAAAAGAGCGGTGAGGGAACGGGTCTGACCTGTGACCCGACACCACCCTGTCAAACAGACTGGCATTGAGTGCCACGTACAGTTTCTCCTTAAATAGCTCCAGGGATGGGGATTCCACTCCCTCCCTGGGCAGCCCATTCCAGTATCTAATCACCCTTTCTGTGGAGAAATTCTTCCTAATATCCAACCTAAACCTCCCCTGACACAACTTATGACTGTGGCCCCTTGTCCTGTCCCTTGTTCCCTGGGAGCAGAGCCCGACCCTCCCTGGCTCCCCTGTCCTGCCAGGGAGCTGCAGAGCAAGAAGGTTCCCCCTGAGCCTCCTATTCTCCATGCTGAACACCCCCAGCTGCCTGGGCTGCTCCTGGTGCTCCAGACCCTTCCCCAGCTCCATTCCCTTCCCTGGACACGCTCCAGCCCCTCAATGTTTCTCATGTCTGAGGGGCCCAGAACTGTCCCCAGCAGTGCCCAGCACAGGGACGGGCACTGCCCTGGGCCTGTGACACACCATGGCTGGGACAGCGCAGGGGCCATTGGCCTCTTACCCACCTGGGCACACTCGGGCTCACCTTCAGCTGTGCCTGTTCAGATGTGCTCATTTGGTGATATGGCTACAACTCCCTTACAGACAAGGGATTTTGCTGCACCAGACATTTCTTATCCCAAATTTACTCCACCTTCACCTGCAGGGTTCTTGCTGTGGCTTAAAAATGATGTTGACTCCTGGTCCTGCCTGAGCTCCCAGTGTTGGGCTGCCTCAGGGGAGTTCTATAGAAAGAAATCTCCCAGAGACAGGATGAGAGGGCACAGACTTAACCTGCACCAGGGGAGGTTTAGGCTAGACATCAGGAAGAATTTCTTCATGAAACAGATTGTTAAGCATGGGAAGGGGCTGCCCAGGGAGGTGGTGGAGTCACTGTGCCTGGAGGTGCTTTAAGACTGGACGTGGCACTCAGTGCCCTGGTCTGGTTATGGTGGTGATCAGTCAAAGGCTGGACTTGATGACTTCAGAGCTCTTTTTGAACCTAATTGATCCTGTGACTATGTGAGTTTGCTCATTCCAGTATCCAAAACAATTCCCCAGGCTGAGTCAGCCCAAGTTTTGGAGCTGGTATTTGCATATTCCTTGTCAGGTGTCAGTCTGGCTCCTGAAGGTCAGTTGCAAGTGAGAGACACCTACCTTCAAGTTCAAGCTGAATTCTGCAGGTAAAGCAGGAATCCTTTTGCAAATTTGCCCTGAAATCCCTTCAAAGTAAAAAGTATTTCAGTCACAGAATGTACATAACTAAAGGTAATTTAGCCATAGTGGGCGATGCCTGCTTTTTCCACTTGATGACTTCGTTGACACAAATCATTATCTGTTTCTCCTTTTTCCTTCCCTGCCAGTTATTAGAATTTGGTCTTTTCCAGGCCTTTGGGAAAATAGAAAAGCTGGATAAAAAGAGTGATAGCAGCTGGGAAAAAAATCTCTACACCACCTGCTGGAACATAAAATTGTCAACGAAGTAGGATTATAACACAGGGTAGTTTTACACTGCAGCTGGTGCTAGTGTGAAAGGATCTGTGTTCACAGGCAGTACAATGGGTGAACAAATTTTGGGAGATTTTGTTACTGGACAAACTGAGCCCTCTGCAGGTGTTTAGTGCTGACTTTTATCTTGTCTGCTTCCAGGATTTATTTTAGTGCTGGGTTTTAGATCACTGACTTTTCATTTAATTATAAAAAATATGTCTTATCACTCCTTCACTGCACTTCCCCTCACCCCCAGTATTTGTTTTGCAGTTGTTGTGCCTGAAGAAAACCATTTTTTTAACTGACAGAGGTATGGAGTGGGATGTGTTCCACTTCACCTCCCAAATCAAAAGGATGTATTAAAAATCCAAACTATTTGTGAGAAGACCTCCTTTTTTCCTCAGAAGCCTCAAGCTTTAACTTTTTGTTTTGAAATCATTGTGTTTTATGTTCCCAGCCTAACATATGAGATTAAATCAGATTAAATTAAATGCTTATTTAGCAGACTAGATTGGCTAATACTATAAAAATGAGGTGGAAATAAACATTGTAGTAGAAGTGGCCAGCCAGATCAGTCTGCTTATTGTAATTACCTAGTGAAAAAAAAAAGTTGATCTTGCCAATTCCATGCTTACTTTTCACCAGCCTGTGTTTTCAGGTTGCTGCTTCCATCTAATTAAAAAAATAAATATTGATGTAGCACTCCCTATGCACATAAAAAATTGTCCTAGTTGAATCTACTAATATCTCATTATTAAAAGAGTATGATCTTTTGTTGGTTTCAGCAGTAAAACTAGCTTCCAGAAAGAAGCAAGTTAATCACTTTGCCAGATTTCCCTGCCATTTGCTTTCATCTGAGATTTCTTGCTGCTATTTGTGTGATTGAATTCATCCCGCTGCACTGGGCTGAAAAAGGAAGTGAGAAAAGAATTGGCCTCCAAACTGTGCCTCTGCTGATGTCAGACTTATGAAACTGAATATCAACATTGTTCCTCTTTATTCTTGGCCCAATGTAGGGCACATGTGTGGTTTACCTCCTGTGTCCAGAGAGGTCTGTGAGTGCCAGTCCTGAACCCGCTGCAGATCCAGTGCCACGGCTTCAAAATGCTACTGCAGCTATGATTTAGCAACTTTCATCTTAATTTGCTAATTTTACAGTCAGCATAAATTGTATATGTGGGACATGTACACAACTTACAGACTCAGCAGGCTACACCTGTTGCACTCACCTCCTCTAAACATGGAAACTGTTTCACTGACTGAGATGTTTTTAAACAAAAGGCTTCCACACACCATTTAACAGCTAAGGTTTCCTTTGTACAGTGATTTAAATAAAATTCTAGAATCTGGAGAAGTTTGTGGGAAATTAGCATAGATTCAGTAATTCCGAGTAGACAAGCCATTTTTAGTGTTGGCAACCTTGTATTGCTAAAACAGATTTTTTAATATA
>VXAY01007257.1:38752-50097 GCA_013399855.1 Oxyruncus cristatus
ATGTGTATATAATTTTAATATTTTATATATATAATAATTTTTATTTATAACATATTTACTTTTAGAGTGGATGAGAATCTATGTGTGTATCTGTACTCTGCGGGTTACCTCAGTGATTCAAATATTATCCTAAAAAAGAAATGGACAAATATTTTAACTTTATGTTATGTCAGTTATGAGAAAACACTGTTTCCACTTGGGTAATATCTCCTTAAGAAGAAGAGCCAGAGTCATGCTTCAATGTGTGCTTTCAAGAAACAAAATAAAGTAACAAACAAACAAACAAAAGAATTGAAAAGCTTTTCTGTAACAGCAGCAGTTACAGGACTGCTGCTCCTCTCAGCTACATTTCATGCTAAACAAGTGAAACTTCTCTCAGTGTTTTCATAATGTCAGAGCACAAAAAAAGTTTGAACATAAATGGCACCATACCAGGGCCATATTCAAAGTCCAATTAAGTTTACACTTTAATACTGAGAAACGTCCGTTTCAGGAGATTCCCTTTCTGTGTTATCACATATATATCATAAGTGCTACACTATGTCATTCTGGCAAAATTAACAAAATGTTAATTTTCTCTGCTTTTATAGGGCTGACTGGAGACTGTTTCTGGGGAAGAAGCAGCCCAGGATACAGTATCTTATTTTACTTTACCCCTGAGATCTTGCCATGGCCGGAGGAGGGACCATGGGAGTGTCTGCAGCTGTTTAGAAAGACAGCAAAATCTGGAGGCTCCTCACATGAACAGATAGGATCATAGTAATACTCCTCTCCGGTTTTTGGCTTCAATAATGGGAAAATGGTGCCAGTTAGATAACTGTAAGTGCTGCATGGTCCATGTGTTTCTAATTGCTGCTCTGTGTAGTAATAACTCATGTATGACTACAGTGCACTTAATAGGTTCCCTCATGCATAACTTGAAGCCTTGCCCAGAAAAATACTTTAACAATATTAAATTACCAGGATCCAAATAGAGCTGACAATATTGTTTGAAATAAATGAAAATGGAAATGAACAAATAAACACATAAATACTCCCCCCCCCCGCCAAAAATTGCAGTTTTTTAAAACTACTCTTAGGATACAATGGAAACTGTTTTTCATTCCTGATTAATCTTTCACACAGAAAATTTTTTTAGAAGAGTATGTTTAGTGTTCTGTGGATTATCTTTCTCTAGGGGAAAGATAAAAACAGGATGAATAAACATATTTGGGATGCAGATGCACTGTGTGTGCGTGTGAGAGGCTGAAAGGTTGAAGAGAGCAACGGCAGGAGAAGCAGAGCAGGAAAAACAGAAGCAAACAAAAAAACATCACAAGACCCTCACTGCAGTGGTTGTCCTTATCTAAACCATCACTCTCCAGTTTGCCTTACTTAGACAGATCCTAAGCCACACGGGGATGCACAGTTTAAAGGAATGCACACATGGGGAGAGTTGTTTCTCTGACAGTAGTTTAGGGAATTATCTACCTGCTCTGCTGAGCTACCCACAAGGGAGGTGCAGTGGTATAGCTGTTAGTTGTAGCTGAAACCACTTCCCATAGTGATTACAAAACCCCAAAAGAGAGAGAAAGAATTTGTTGAAGGTATAGGAGAAGCAGGAACTCATAATTACACAGATCTGATTAAGCTCACTTTAAAGAAGACTGTGCAAAACTGGAAAGGTTGCATTTCTGCAGAACAGGCTGGAAACCAGATGACAAATACAGAATCTCCTTGCTGAGATTCCAGTTTTTAGCACAGATGGCTTATGCTTATGCAGAAATACTAGTTTTTGGTAAAAAAACTTTTTGACTGGAAATTACAGGAATATTAACCCTACTAGTACATGAGGGCTTTGCTGTAGCTGGTGACAGAACAACTCTGATTGACTTTGTAAGTGCATGGTTAGTGAATTCCTCAATTGTTGCCAACTTGTGTGACTTTGTGATTAGTTTTGTGAGACTGTGGGCTTTGTTTTCAAAGACTAATTATATGCATTTGTGTGGTTAATCAAAACTCAAAGTTTTAGTTAATAGATTCTTTTCCTCTTAGAGTCAGAGAGAAAAAAACCGAACATACCCATAGTGTGAGTCAGTGCAAAATTAAACATGTTAGAGAAAATTAAACACTTGGCCTAAATGTAAACTAGAGAGAAAATTAAACACTTGTCCCATGTCTAAACTAGCATCTGACAGGTAATAGCAGGCACAGTGAGTTTCCCAGATTCTCTGAGCTGAGTGTTTATATAGGTGATGAGCTCCATGTCTCCCAACGTAAGGAGCAAAAATCTGGGTCCCCCTAAGGCCCTTGATGCCCCATCATGGCCAGCCCATATCCCAGACCTGCCTGGGGAAAGTTGTCTTTCCGTCCCAACTGCTCCTTCTGGGGTACAAACACTATAAAAATATTTTTGCTGAATAATTATTTAATAATTGGTGATTACAATCTCCACAGGTTACTGGAAATGAGGCACTTTCACACTAAAAAAGCACTAAATTATTTTCTAGAGGAAGGTTAGAAACCTCCCAGACCCTAAACCCTCCAGATCCCTGTGAGAACACTGCATTTGTATAAAGCACACTGTTCCTAGACTAGATGTGTCCAAATCATGCCCCTTCCAGACTACAGTAGGGAAGGAAGGGAATGAGAGGGCTCTCTGCCCTGTGGCGCTGCATCAGCACTCCAAAACCCCAACAGCAGGTTCTTTACCTTTGAAATTACCTATAACATCATTATAAACATTCTTGTGGATGCCAGCAGAAAGTAAGAGGGCAGCCCCCCAGTGCAGAGGGTTTTAGTGGGAACGTTGGTGTTTTGAGGTGCTCATGCAGCCCCACAGTTCAGGAGAACCGGGGGGGATTCTCTTACCAGCAATGTCTTTCTGATGAACCACATGCACCTCTTAGTTTGCATAGGAAGGATCCATAGTAGGATGCAGAGATTTATTGAACAGATCCTCAGTGCTTCAGCAAGAGTGATCTGACCCTATAACTTTCATTACTAACTGCCTTCCACAGAAAAACTCACAGAATAACACTTCTTGAAGTTTCCCCACATACATGTAGGAGCACCCTAAAGTTAACTACAGAAAATTAAGAGTTCTTGTTTCCATTTAGCTTCAGTGACTGAAACCATGTTTTGTTCTTGTCTCTGGCATTCATCAAGCAAGTTCTCTGAAAAAATCAACTCCCTACCCCAGCATGGGTGAGGAATTAAGATGAAAGAAATCAAGGATCAACAATACAAATCTGATCTTCCAGCTTTGGAGCCACAATTCCCGCAGTGGGCATGGAAAGGGAAGAGACCTTCATGCATTTCTGCTCCCAGGTGTGGTCTGTGGACCACTCCCAGCATCTAGAGAGAGTTAGGAAGAGCTGATATATCTTGAAAGAGCTGTTGGTTCTGAGGGGGATTTCCAAATAGCTCTCTGGAACTTCAGTTTTGTTCCCAGGAGAAGCAGACTATCTACCAGCCCCCTTAGCTGCTAAATGAACAAAGGACTGACAAAATACAGGATTATTTGTTCGGTAACAAGAATCCCTTTTTTAATTTTTTTTTTTTTTTTTTTACCTCTACCTGTTTTCAAGGAGCCCTATATCTGTGCTTGTAGATTTATGCTCCTGTATTTTATTTCATTTTGTTTTTCATTCAAATAAGGCTCTGAATGTAAGACTGTCATGAAAACCGTGTCTCATTAGAAATTTGGACCTCAGCAGTGAGAAATGTGTAGGCACCATTCACACTAATTTTCCCAAATCAGTTTAATTCTTGCACTGAGTACACTGAGTGTATATGTGATGCTTGTGCTTCTTGCTTAACCACTAGAAATTACATTTAAAATCACATCACCTTTAGAAATTTCTCTAAGCAGGACAGGGAGGGAATCAGCGTTTTTAAGTCACACCTTTGTAAATTTCAGGTCTTCTGTTAATTTTGTACTGGGAAGTATTTGTACTTGGATTGTTGTAAAATTATTTTACAATGATATGTAATATTATTTTACACTGATCATTGGCTGCCTTGCACATAAAGAATTTTTGGAATCGTAAAGCTTAGTTTAAGAGATTTGGGTATTAATTCCAAACAGCATCTCACAAAGGGCCAAATTCCACCCAGGGGTAGATGACTGCTCATTCATGCCAACTTAAACGGGATCTGCTTTGCTCAGCAGAGGACAGGTTTCACAAAAAGTTCTTATTTGATTCTGCACCCACTTGCAAAAGTAAATACTTTATAGTTCTCTTGAGGCATTATTGAAGTAGCAAACACTGTTAACTGCTGCAAAGGGTACTGAAAAACAACTTGAGTTAATATTCTTACTGTTAGCAGGGAGAAACCTTATCTCATGAATAAAAGGTGCTATGCCTTGTAGTAACCTGTGGGTGGGAAAAACAATTTTTGATAACAAAGCTTTTTAAAGAATAACGTACTTCTTATAAAGAAAGTAGTGTAACACAAACGAGGTAATTGCCGAGTTACTGATAAGCTGGCTGCAAAACAAAACTCCAGTGTTTTCTATAACGACATTTGCAAAGTCCAAGAATCTGTTCGTCTTCCAGCCTTCTCAAAGGCTCAAATAGTTACTCTGCTGGTTTCAAAAGTTCAAAGACATCTGAATAATTATTCCAGGCCTTGTGCCAAAAGTTGCTTGAACACCTTGCAAAGATGCGTTAATTCTGAAAATATGCGATGATGAACTTGCAAGATATCCTCTTCAAAGCTCTGGGCTAGAGACCTAAAGCAACAAAATCTGTTGCTTTCTTCCCTGCCTTTCAATTCAGGTTGTAGCTAATTTTTCTTGCCTGTGATTTCCCCTGAATATACCATGGCAAAATACCACCTTCTTGTCTGTATGCCAATATCTAAGAATACTATTCTGGAAAAATATGGTATATAGGAACAACCAAGAAAGAATCAGGAAGTAATTTATTTTTTTTATTCAGCCTGCATGAACAAATTCATCCTTCACTTTGAATCAACTGCCAAGCATTAGAAAAAGACTATCCTAAACACAGACACCTTAAAAATCTAATTAATAGTTACCTTTATTTATTCATTGATTGATTCATTCATTAATTTTAAATCTTTGAACTTGAAAGCACAATTTGCATTCTTTAGGACAGAAAACTTGTTATTCCTTCTTCCTCCTCTGGTAGTTCTTCCATAATTACATGACTAAGGTTTTAAGATGAAAAAATACAGCTCTACAGCCAGACATCATAAAACTGCCTTCAAGGAAGTGGCTCAGAAACATGAATTAGTACGAACGTGTTATCTTTTTTTTATTATTATTACCAAAGGTAAATACTGTTGGTTTCTGATAAGCACATTCAATCTGCAGAAACATTCTCAAGCCAGCACCTTTTGAGAAAAAGTTATTTCCGTGCTTGTCCTTCTCTAGGAAGTGCTTGGGGCAGGAGCGACTNAAAAATTCATTTTTCTGTCCATGCTGAGCCAAGGGTATGATGAGTGCCCCCATTTGGAATTTCAGTGAGCCCCCAGCACCACTTTAGGACAGGGCTTACCGAGTTTGGCTCCAGGTCCTGCTGGTAACACCTCCTCAGCTGTTTTCAGGCAACAGAGTGCTATTTCCTCCATTACTTTTTCTCAGGGAAGCCTGTCCTTCCAGCACACACCAGATTCAAATTTCCTCCTAGGATCTGAAACATTTAAAATAGCCATGGGGGTCTGCATTCTGCAGATGAAGTCTGATAACCAGACAACTGGGGTAAACACTTTGCTGTACGTGTGTGGGGAAAAGGAACTAGGGACAACCAGCAATGCTACAGGAATGGCATGAATATTCTGGAGAGAGTCATAGGAATGAAAGAATGCAGGAACAGTCACACAAACAGCTCAGGTAATCTACAGGTGACACTTTCTCACATACTGCTCTTAAAGCCCTCTTCCCCTCCCATGAGTAGCTGTGAAATATCTCAAATAAAATTACTCTTCCCATCACAACTCCATGGATAAAATGAGTCAGCCATTGGGTTATCAAAAAAAACCCAAACAAAAAAAACCCAACAAAAATACCCAAATCCCCAAACCCCAACTTTTTCTGAAAATACCTTTCTCAAACAGCCTCAGTGCAACTTCACAAATGCCAACAACACTTTGAACTCTAAAATTCAAATGAACAGGAACAGAAAGCACAGAAGTAAAATATTGTTTACTTGCCCAATTTTGCTTCAAGGAAAATGTTTTTCTCTCTTTTCTACACAGTGCAAATCAAAGACTGATAAATAAATGAAAGCTGTAGCACAGCCTTGTTTCCTGTGTTTTGACCTAGTGCATACACAGCAGTGAACATCTTTCTCAGGCCACTTGTACATTTTCCCTTGCAAACTCTGCCCTGCAGATTATAGATTGTTTACAGGCTTTTACAAGAGGCTCATTAAATCATACTGCATCATGTTCTCAGTTAAAAGGCCAAAAGTTTTATGTGTTGAACTGTTAACATCTACCTACTCTACCTTGACCTGCTATCTACTTGTATCTACTTTTAGTCATTTTGGGGAATTTGTGAACCACAGTGGATGTGTGCCAGTTTGGAAATTGCATGTACTTACATATTCAGAGAAGAATATTCTGGTTTTGCCCATTTAAACTCATTTCCTCACAAAAATAAAATATCTTAATTATTTCATTGCTTTATTGCTCAAACCAACTAATTTTTACAGACATGGTTTAGCAGTATGATCAATTCCAGTTCAAGGCAGGAAGGCTTAAGTTTTGTTACATAAAATTCACAGCTCTTGAAACTCTCCTCTCCCTTCTCTTCCCACCCCTTCCCGCCCCTTTCCCTCCCTCTTCCCCTCCTTCTTCCCTCCCTCTCCCCCTCCTTTTTCCCCTTCTGTGCCCTATATTCCTTGGGCAGGGACTTTAGTTTCTTAATATATCACTCTGCTGATATCTAATTACATGAACAATCTCTTTTATGTCTGCTTTAATCTCATCTGTTTAGCTCATATAACTGTTAAGGTGAGCTCACTCTTAGAATTACTTTACCTCTTCACACACACACACACACACACACACACTCCTCTGTTCTCTATGGGGTTGCTGTACATAGAAAATTGCAACAGGCCTATATCTCCCTTCCACATGTGAAATCACTACTCTGCTAAGGATTCTTGTGCCTGCAGGCT
This sequence comes from Oxyruncus cristatus, assembly GCA_013399855.1. Taxonomy (NCBI): domain Eukaryota; kingdom Metazoa; phylum Chordata; class Aves; order Passeriformes; family Cotingidae; genus Oxyruncus; species Oxyruncus cristatus. The sequence goes on from VXAY01007257.1 coordinate 45,886, forward strand.
TCTGGAAAAAAAAGTAAACAAAAATGGAGCAGGGAGGAAAGAAAGGAGATAGGAAAGGAAGTGGTTTGCCGAGGGGCTGGGCTCCTTGGCACACTGCTTATCCCATAAAAGCACTTGGACATATCTGCAGAAAACTCCTGGTGCAGGTCACTGCCAGGGCTGGCTACTGAGCAGGGAGCATTCTTGGGAGTTAAGGCAGACTGGTAGGGCAGAGGGAGTAACCCAAGAAAACATCGTCTCTTCAGATATCTACCTATGAAGGACAGGGAAGCCTAAGGCCCCTTCTTTTCCTGCTTGTTTGACACCCTGGTCTCTTCATACCATCACTCTGAAAACTGCAACAATGATTACACTTTACAGCTGTAATGCTACAATATTCATCTGCTCTACACATTTTTGGCTAAATTGGGGCATGCAAGCCTGAAAAAGACTCAAGTCTTTTGAGAGGTGCTGAAGATGTTCCTTCACAGAAACTAATCCTAAATAAGTGCCTTTCCTTGGGGAACATCTGGATAATGTAAGAAACTGAGCAGTTTGCAGAAAATAGCTCAGAGGAGTAAGATTAAAAATAAAAGCCAAATAAAAACGGACAAGAGAACGTACTACATGTTCTCAGAGCATGGAAATAAACTCACTTAGCATTAGTGGCAATGATGCATTAGCTCATTCTTCTGTAGAAAAGAAGGTTGTATCACCTACAGATTGTCATCTACTGTGACAGGAGTTCTCCAGGGAGCAACAACAAGGTGCTGGATGTATTTTATATATTGTCCTAAGTAAATATAAATGCAACTTTTTTAGATTTGAGACTATTTTGGGAAAAAACAACACTGTTTGGAGATCAGTATTTCTATGTACACAAAACTAAAGAGATAGTAATTATGTAGAAATATTCAAAGCCCTTATTTGTTTCCATGTCAATTTTGTACTTCTATTAATAAGTACCTATAGCTTAGAAACCAGCTTTTGTCCATTAGATTTAACAGAGGTAGTCCTCCACAAAACAGGATATAAACACACAACAACTTGGAATAAGCCACATTTTTCAAGGGAGTGACCTAAAACAAAACTTTTGTATATCATAGATATAATAAAGTATCTTTATTTTTTATATTACAATAGACAGACTTATTTGTATCATGTAAGGCAAAAGTCAGACAGGTATGAGGACATTAGAAACACTTTCTGGAAAACTTAAATACCTGCAAAATTAAAGAATTATTTTCTTTAGATTTCCCCTCAAGCATGACAATTTGGTATTTATGCAATGAGGAGCTGGCAAGAGAATTGCAAGACAAAATTGAATGACTCCTCCTCTCAGATGTACATATTAGGTTTGGGTTGAAGCTCTACAGGGACAGAATTTGGATGGCTCGAACCACCTATGTCAGTTGTGAAGTTTATTTATTTTATTTATTTTATACCTTCATTTACATCAGCTTAGATGTAAGAACGCATCCATTCCAGGATGGAGAGGGGAGCACCAGCCCTGTGGCTCTACCAACCAAGAACACTTTTCCTGATGGCTCATGAGAATCTTTCTGCCATTTGTCTCCTTTTCTTTTAAAAGGTGTCAGGGACTGTAGATTACAAATTCTTTGTTCAGATAATCTTAGTTCACTGTGGTAGTCTTGGGAATAATTTATGCCTGCTAGAGAAGTTAAGAGTGGTCTATTTGCATATTAGTTAGGCAGAGAAATAGGAGTACTGCTTAAAAAAAGTTAAAAAACTAAAAAAGAAGGTAAGATGGGTCACAATAGTATCTTCGTAAGAACAAGAGAAAAACAAGTAGGGTCAATTCCAGCAGATGTAGGAGGAATGGAAGACAGCCACAATGACTTTACAAGGAGATAATATAGGACTGGGCTGCCTATGTATCTCCTGCATATCTACATGGACATTCTGATTTTCCACCAAAATCTTGAGTCCAGAATATTTTTGGGTCTCCTATTCATCATCAAGGATAGCAGATCAACATTAAGGCAAGTTGTGTGGTGGTGTTTTTTGTTGTTGTTGTTGTTTTTTGTGTTTTTGTTTGTTTGTTTGTTGTTTGGGGTTTTTTAATTAAAGGAAAATTAATTTTTCTCTGTAAATAAAATAGTCTACACAACAGCTTGGTACAATTTTGTATGTCATTTAAACATTACATACTGTTTTTTCCAGCTTGTTTGCAAGAGGAAAAAGCAGGTCCTGAGTTAGTTTAATGCATGCAAGAGCAACCACGGTTGCTCAACATCTGGAAACATGGGAATGTGTTACGATACCAGCAATTAAAATTTCCCGAGGCATTTATTTTTTCCTGGAGCCTTTTCTTTTGTCTCCATGGCAAGGTCTCTCCTGGTGCTCCAAGAAGGAAGGGTCTTCTATGTTTCAGAGTATCTATTTCAGTATCTCTATCAGTATTCAGTATCTATTTCACCCAGTTCTGAATAAAGACATTCCAGTGGTTGAAGGCTGTCAGTGCAAAACTCATCAGTGGTAACTAAACAGCAAGTGTAAAACGTACAATTCTTTGGGAAAAAAAACAATAAAAACACCTAATGCAACAAATGAAAAATCCAGGTGGCAGACTAAAAAAGTGCAACTTCCGCAGAAAAATGAGAATATTTTTCAAAGGGACAACGTTTTAAACAATACTGGTACACTGAATCACTAACAAGTTTTCAAGGGAAAAGAAATGAAACATTTTTTTTCCTGAGGAAAAGTTTTCGAGGCAAGAAAAATTTTTTTGTACTTATTTAATGGTAAAAAAAAAAAAAGTGTTTTTTCCTTTAAAGAATTTTAAATAATAAAAAATATAAATAATAATAGTAATAATAATAAATAAAACAACCTAAAAGGTAGTATCTAGAATAGCTAACTTGTGTTTAAGTCTCCTGCTATAACTTCAGATACACATTTCTCATTTTTGTCAGTATTTAGGTCAAGATGTTTGTGATTCTGGAAATGTATTTTGCTGGGCCCTGTTAAACCTATCACAGTTGAGTGTTGCTCCCACAGTTCTGAAAAGTGGCATCTCTCACTACTGCAGATAGAGAGATGAGAATTCTTCAAATATGTTTTCTAAACACTGAAGTACCACAGTGGTTCAGAAACTACTGATGTTCTGAAATCTTCTGAGGCGCTGCTGACCAGTAAGACTGGGACACCAAGCAACCCTGTGTTCACAGGAGCCATGAATTCTTTTCTGGGCATTGAAATAAAGAGCTTTTGATGGACTCTTCTCAATTGTAGGATGGCCCTTGAGGGGTAAGTAATGAGGGTTGTCATACTGAAGTTTTATGACAGATAAAACCACTTTTTTAAAAACTCAGTATTTTCTTTGTTATCCAGTCTACCCCTTTTTTCTGACAAAATACAAGGAGTTCAACTTCTCTATAACAGGAATTGTCATAATTAATGCAATCATCTCCTTTTCCTATCACCCTGCACTGGGTCATTCCATGCTTGCTTGAGAATTTTGACAAAAGCAGTTAATTTTAAGAAGCCTGGAGGACATAAAAACATCGTAATGATATCATCTTACTTGGAAGGGGAAGGAGAATCTGTAGTATTGCAGTTATACTTCAAATGTATACTTTAAAGATCCACAGTAAAACTGAATCATTAATAAATTATTTTTTCTGGCAATACGAAAAAAATCAGTTTTCTCATCTGAATTCTGGGCACCAGACTGGGCTCCTCAGCTCCAGCACACAGACTGCTGACACAGACCCCAGACTCTGTCATGGTGTGGGCAGCTGCATCCTAGTGAGGAGGGCAGGGGTCTTTGCCAAGATGGAGAGGGGAGCACCAGTCCTGTGGCTCCACCAACCAAGCAAAGCCCAACCGTGGTGCTACAGAAAAGCTGGCACTGCTTATTAGTTAAGCTTTTTAATATCAAAGAAATGAAAATTGCTGGTGAAAAAAGGACTGAAGAATTTAGCTGCTTATCATTTTGAACTGGTTTTCTTTTAAAAGGACTCTGCTGAAAGCCAAATAGAGAAAAAACACAAGATAAGCAAAGGTTGGTCAGACACTGAAAGGAAACTGACTCACAGAATATGCTGAGTTAGAAGGGACCCACCAGGATCAATGAGTCCAACTCTTAGACCTGTACAGGACCATCCCCAAGAGTCACACCATGTGTCTGAGAGTATCATCCAAATGCTTCTTGGGCTCTGGCAGCCTTGGTGCTGTGATCACTGCCCTGGGGAGCCTGTTCAGTATCCA
>VXAY01007257.1:50196-60632 GCA_013399855.1 Oxyruncus cristatus
AGGAGGTTGTAACTGCAATGAGGTCTCCCCTCAGTCTCCTCCAGCTGAACACACCAAGTGCCCCCAGTCACTCCTCATAAGGCCTCCACTCCAGACCCTTCCCCATCCTCCTCTGGAGGATGTCCCTCCTTTGGACCCTCTCTAATAGCTTAATGTCTGTATCATTCTCCTTTTGCTAAAGAGAACACTTCACACATTGGTTTTGGTACCCCTTACCTGGGAAATCAACATTAAAAGTATTAATATTAAAAAAATATACAGTGCAAATCACATAACAATACAAAATTGGCTTAAACCAACATTAACATTTCCTGATTCTATCCAGAAAATCATTAAGACATCCCCAAGCAGTTCCCTAAACCAGGATCAAATGGTGCAGTCCTAAACAGTACAATGAGTTATCATTCAGTACTCTGACCATTAAAGATTTGTCAGGAAATTTCATCAACAAATACAAAACTTTGTTATTTTGGCAAGAGCAACTTCTACCAGTGAAGGCACGCTGCACATCTGACAAGTAACTTTAAAAACTAGGAGCTCTGGCATGTGAACAGAAAAAAGCAGAAAATTGAAAATTCTAATTAAATTTGGTAACACTGGTAATGGAATGGCCGTATGTGTAAGAACTCTTTCTGCAGATGCTACAATCCTTTGGATACCGACTCTTGACAGTACTGAATTGTTCCTTATTATAACTTCTTTATTTGTTTTATTGCTATGCTTTCCTTCTCAAATCCATGGACTCCAGGTGAACCAAACTGATGTGCAGAAATTGGGTTCGTCTTAGTTTAACAAGATCACAACTTAGAAACTAAGGAACTTCAGGTGGAAGTGTGGAAAAGAAAAAGAACAGCTTTTAAGTAACAAAATCTGAATAAACAACAAACAGCGCAATCAAAACTTTCAGAAGAAACAAAACAAAGTCACAGTTCCCCAGGTGGGAGGCGGGGGAGCAGCGGCAACCCTGGCAGCGGGGAGGAGAAGAAGCGGGGAAGGCAGGACTGTCCCGGCAGTCCAACAGCTGCTCGCAGCCACGGGTGGCCGCAGCGCACGGTGGCCGATGGCTTCACAGCCAGCAATGAAAGTCCTTTTCCCCACACGCAGTCCGGAAGGCAAAATACCTCGCTCTGAGGCGGGTCAGTCTGTCAGTCGTTCTCCGCGAGGTGTCCCATGGGGAAAACCCCCCTTCCTCTCAGGAAAAGGAGGCAGCCGAAACCGGGTATCCCCCTATCACCCCCCACCCCGGCTCTGTCCGGTCGGCCGACAAATCCTTTTCCCCACACGCAGTCCGGAAGGCAAAATACCTCGCTCTGAGGCGGGTCAGTCTGTCAGTCGTTCTCCGCGAGGTGTCCCATGGGGAAAACCCCCCTTCCTCTCAGGAAAAGGAGGCAGCCGAAACCGGGTATCCCCCTATCACCCCCCACCCCGGCTCTGTCCGGTCGGCCGACAAAACCAGAAAACCTCCGGACAAAAGGAAACTCCCGAGCCGTGCCCCTGTCAACTGCTCTTCCAGGGAAACTCCCGCGCTGCCCCGACTCCCGCGATTCCCGAACTGCCCAGCGCGTGCGGTTTCACTCCGTCCACCCTACTCCGCGACTCCCCCTATCCCAGAAGAAACAGATGGGGGGGAGTAGGGAAAACGGGACCCTAGGGGAAAAAAATTCCAACATCTCTTTTAAAACCTATGACAGGGTTGAAGGGATTAATTCACTAATATTTCAGAAAAGTTTTTTACTGCAAAATAGTGTCTAGTCACGAAAAGCCCACAACTTATTAGTGACAAAGAATTTTAAACATCATAAATATCAGTGTTGCACATGTTCGGCTATATTAAAAACAACATTCAACAATAAAAATTGTCTTCAAATGAACTTACAAACTACACAAGAGTCTTCTAAATCAAGTAAAAAAAAAAATCCCCTTTTGTATTGTTTTCTTAAGAGTCAGCACAGAAAAACTTCCAATCTTCTGAAAGCTGCACATTATCTTACAGCACATGGGAGAAGGACAGCAACAAGAATTGCAGGGTAAAGGGTTTGTATCTGCATGTGCAGTGTACAGACCATTGGTGGGAACACAGCGCAGTAAAATCTCACTACTCAGAAAGCATTCAGTTAGATTTGTCCTCAAACAAGAAGATCCATGTAAGTTGCATGTCTCATCATGGAAAATGTTTAGACAGAACCAGTAGGAAGCTGAAGCTACTATTAAAATACAAAGGATAAAACTGCTGTCAAAATCTAAACCATACATTGCTCAGTATTGCTTATTTACAAGGTTGTTATTAAAAGGTCACTGACCACTGAAATTAAGTGTATTTCATAAACCAATCTGTTTTACAGACCTTTATCATATAAATACTGTTCCTGTCAACACACTGCCACGTTAGGAATATATGATCTTTTATATCCAGACTAACTTCATAATATTTTTTTCTGTTCAACAGTAGTGAGCAGCATTTGCTCACTTGTTGACTTTTGTTAGCGTAAGCAAATTAAATGTGACATATTTGGTTAAAATATAGCCTTAATTCCTTAACCTAACATGTGACTAAAAAAAATTTCCAAAGAAACGAACATGGTGATGCAGGGATCTAGGAAAATCTTAACAGTTTCTGAGGACTCAGCAAACAAATACTAGGACAATTAAAATCTTTCATGCTGTTAAATTTAGCTAAGAATTATATCCTGCTCTTCAGCATCAAATATTTCCCATGTTTCTGCAGCTTATGAAAACATGGGATTATAAGAAAGGCTCATTTAATATGTTTTATAGAGACACTGTTATCAAGAACTTCAGCAACTAGAAGATCTCCAAATCATGAGCGTTATCAATTTCAATAGTATCTTCAGGTTCCATCTTTGCTTCATGATGCCCCTCCTGCAGATCATCCAGGGAAGCCAGAGCCTCATTTGTATCACTAGCAAAAGTCTCACGAGATGCATCATCATACTCCTGCAGGTTGAGCCCTTTAATGGCTTTCTTCATCTTCTTCCCTAGAACTTGCATTCTCCTCTTCTTGGCAGCTTTTTTGTTTTCATATTCCTTTTGGTTTTCCAGATAGAATATTTCCTTGAGGAAAAAAAAAACCAAAAAACAAAACCAAGCAAACAAAAACAAAAAAAAAGTTTGGCACACTCATTTTACTAATATTTCCTACAATGTTAAGTAAAAAGAAAAGTTTATTACAAATACTGGTCTACGTCTAACTAAGCTACATGTTTTATTTATAGGAGAAGTATGAGAATAGACTGCACTTAGGGAAAATTTCCCGTACGTATTTTATTACATAACTTCTCAGCAATCTGGAAGTATATGTAAGTTTTCATTTTGCATTTTGCTGGTGGTATAAAACTGGGAGGAATGGGTGGCAGACCAGGGAGTTGTGCTGCCATATAGAGGGACCTGTAAAGAAAATACGACCAGAGATTCTAAGGCAACTCAAGAAAACTTTCCTACAGAATTGAAATTTGAGTCCACATCTCATCATCTTTACTCTCAAGAATTTGTGAACCCCATCAACTCTTTTTTTTNGTGATCAAATTTGCAACGTTTTATCTTTTTGTGACCACTGTAAGTGATGAAAGAATGCTGGGTACTTTTTTCCATGTTTTTTTTCTCCAAACATAAACCAGGCAATCACAATGTATGTGGACTTTTTTCCCAATTCCAAATACAAGATACTATAATGGTTTGTAGAGTAATGAGCTGCAGCCACCTACAAGCAAAATAAATGATTCTTCTAAAAAAACCTTCATACTAAAGTGGCAAATGCCATGAAAAAAACCCTGAAGTTGGTATTTTCTTCATTGAATTAGAACAACTCAGCCTATTTCATACCCTAAAAGGAAAGGCAGTAATATTTACAAGATTACAAAACTTATTTGGTGAGCATCAGAAATGAGGCCAGTGAGCAGTTCCGACCATTATCTGATTTAATGAGAAATACTGTCTGATGCCACAGCTGGAGCTAAATAGGACAAAAATACTCTATTAAGAGATCTCCATTCAAACCATACAAATGACACAGAGCTCCAAAGGGAGACATAAAACATGAATAATATTGCTCTAAGGTATATCCAGACTAACAAAAATCCAGTGTTTATCTTTTCAGTCTCATCTTTCTCAGCAGGTTTTTGTGACTGGCAACTTGTAAAAGTGACCTTCCCCTGTCCAGTGTGAATGGCAATTCAACAATTTTTGGATGGGTCTTTTTTTTGCCAGCATTTTGAATGTGAAAGGCTGGTTTATTTGGAATATAGAGTTAAATCTGCTAGAGACAGTTTCAATAATAACATTTCTAGTTGAAAAAAAACCCCCAACTTTGGACAATTCCTTTGTACTTCTTGACATTTTTACCTTGATTTGTTCTTCTTTGATGCTAGGTGTGTTCTTCAGCAGGTTTAAATAAACACCCCCAGGTGTTCTTCTCCTGGTGCCATTCTTAAAAGGGGGAAAAGAAATCAGAAACAGTAGGATTAGTACTAAGTGTTGACAAAAAATAGCTTCTAGGGCAACACTTGTGTCATGGGTTTACCAGGCCCTACTGGGGCTAAAAAATGGTTAATTCCAAGTAGATTTCCAGAGCAAAACCAATCACAAGTTTTAGAAACGCCTCTGTGAATGACATATTTAAGAAAATGGAGGAGAAGCCTGTGGCACGGACGAAATTCCAGCTGGGAGGAGAGCAGAGGAGAACAAGAAATAGCATTGTAGCCTCCAAGGTCAGTGTAGCAGGAGGGGGGAGAAGAGGCCTGGGGGGCCCCCTTTTCCTCTCCAGCAGGGGAAAAGACTTAAAAACTAAAACCCTGCCACCTGTGGAACATTATTTGGAGTGAGGAGACCTTCTTGCAGCTCATGAAGGAGCCTGTGCTGGATCAGAGAAGTGCACGGAGGAGGCTGTAACTCCGTGGGAGGCCTAAGATGAAACAGAGTCTTGCTGGAGACCTGTGGCCCTTGGAGAGAGAAACCTATGCTGGAGCAAGTTATTTCAGGTAGGACTTGTGATCCCAGTGAGGGATTTATGCTGATGCAGCTCATTTGTGACCCTAAAGTACAGCAGAGTATGGAAGAACTGTTGTCNAAGAAACAGTGGGTGGACTCGATGCCATTATCCCCTGTAACAGTGGTGAAGACCCTGGTGCAGCAAGTTGTCCCCTTGCAGTCCATGGAGGACCTCACAGGGCCCGAGTACCCCCCAGCCTCTGGTCCTGGCCCGGCAGGGAGGAGCAGGGACAGTCCTGAGGGCGACGTGCAGCAGAGAGAGAGAGAGAGAGAGATTTCCAGCTACGACAGATCGAAGGTGTCGCCCTGGAGATAATAGAAGAAAACTTTCAAGTGCTGCAAATCTGATTTAGAGGAATTGTAACCCTGAAGGCAGAGAAGAGACTTTTCTCCTCCTGGACTGATACAGGGGAAAGGGATAATTTTGTACATACATAAAATTTTCTTCATAAGAAAACCTAATTAAAATTGTTGTATATATTACTCTTTAGTCTTTATCCTGTTAGTAATAAATTTAATATTATTCCCCCACATCAAGTCTCTCTTGTCTGTATAAAACTTCTCACCTTATAGCAATTATGTAAACGGTTTGAAAAAAATTAGTAGAGAGTAAACCCATGACAACTTAATATTGTATTCAGACAGAATAAAGCAAATTTAAATTCTGATATTTTTGGAATTACATAAAAATAACCCTGTCTGTGTCTTATTTGTGACTGAACTAGTCATGAAAAAGCCAAAATTTGGACAGGTAAACTATGAAGTTACAAAAAAATTCCTTTAGGACATAATGCCAAACTGTTGAACTCCACACTAAATCTGATTTTGGTAGTAAAGAAACAAAATGTGAGTAATATTCCCACTATTTGCAACAAGGTATACACACTAGGTTAAATATTCAGAGCATTCCTAACAGATAAGCCCAGTAAAATGTCAAAAGTTAATTTAATAAAATTATGTTGATCTCACGTTTTTTAATAATTGTGCTCAGCAATGCTACATCTTATCTGCATGTCCAAAGGATTTTGCATTTCTGCCTAAGGCATATGAAACACAACAGGTACTGCAAAATTTCTCCCCACCACATATTAGTTCCAAGCAGCTTTTCAGTGTAACACAAGTGGTGCAATGTGCTGTAGTAAATCACAGAATGGACTCAGCTTTGAAACCTCTGTAAATGCTAAGTGCTAATTAGCATACTATTACTAAATTACAACTTTTTAGTATGAAGTTGAACCTTTTTTCCAGTGAAACGTGGATGATACTGTGTAAAATGTGATACTTTTCTGCTAAATAACAATGCAAAAAACAATCTAAAAAATCTAAGAACAGAAAAGGTCAATTTTTAAGTAGGTTCTTGAAACAGCAGATGCTACATCCTTTTATCATCTGCATTTCATGATGTCTCTTATGATCTGCCTTCTGAAGAGTGTACTCTGATCTGCATCCGAAGGAACCTGTGCCACCAGGAGCTGTGCCCTTTCATCTTCTCTGTAAACACTTATTAACAAGCACTTTACTCTTTCAAGACAACAGAATAGCTTCTAATACAATTTGCTATGTGAAATTTGTTGCCTTTTTTTTTTTTTTGAGGGGAGGAGGTGATGGTATTTTTAGCTTGTTTAGCTTTTTTTGTGTCCCCCTACTCATTTTTCCCGTACTCCTTACTTTCAGTGATGGAACTTAAAAGCTGTGAATTATAAACAAATGCCTGAGAGTATTTACTAGTTCTCACCCACATTTTTCCTTCTGTGCTTCTGCAATGAAACTCATTATTTAACAAGAACAAAAACACACCAAGAAATTGATAACCTAACCACTGAGTACAGGATTTTCTACTGCGATTTGTAACAGCAATCAGTACTCAGCGTATCAGTACTGTTGAAAAGGCCAACAGTTCTCTAATAAAGCAAACAGTTTCCCTTCCAGAGAGGGAACTTCAAATCAGATACCACTCTCAGCACAGAAACTGGGTGATTTCCAGGTTCACTCACCTTATTGTTTACTCAAAACCTGCCGTAAGGTTACATTAGTGTTTATTGAGGGAGTTTCATGGCAAGGGAAGACCATAAAATTCTAGGAGAACCTGTCCAGCGCGAGAGAGCTATAATAGCATTGTGTTAATATTCTACAAGTAAAGAGTTGTGTCACCCCCACTGCCCTCTGGCAAATCCCAAAAGTGACATTTTTCTTACCACTATGAACAGTCCACCATTTTGTTCCACTTCAGCTGTTTCCATGAGCAGCTCAATCGCTTTTCTCTTTCCAATTATTTTCACCACTCGAGCAATTAAGTCTTTCTTTGGCTCACAAAGTCTGAACAAAGGGGGGGGGGCAGAAAAAAGGCACGTTTATTGTCAGGATAATTTCTTAGTAAAAACTGACTGTAGAACTCCCATAATGAGTAAGTCACTCTGGGAGACATAAAAATGAGCTCAAGAGTCTTTACATGCAAATGTGTTTCAGTGGTTGATCGAATTAGATATTGATTAGAACCGATACTGAACCAGAATACTGAGCTTCTGAAGGATTTTTTCCCCTAAAGCATGCATTTTTTAAAATTTCCGTGGAAATACACTGAGTGATTATTTTTCTACTGATGTATGAAACAGTAAACCAAATAAGAAACTGCAAAGACCTGTATAAATATCTGAAATTAAAGTATAAAAGTGTGTTGTGTGTTTAACAGTTATAAATAATTTTTATAGTTAAATCAACAACCGGAGAAAACAGGAAGTGTAAATTTCCCCTGTATCATGTGTCATTCAAACAAGCCTGCATAACAATCAGTCTGTTGACTGATCTATGATAACCTGTAAAAAGCAAGTAAGAAAAACATTACACTCTAACTACAACAATACTGATACAGTGCCATTGCTACAAATAATTAAAAAAAAAAAAGCTTTCTGCCCTATTTCAACGAATCTCAATACAGCAAAGAGGAGCTTATTTCAAGAGATATGCTCAAAGTTTCCAAATTAATGAATGAGAAGCTACCAAGAACTGTAAACAGCATTAATAATTGTCTAATTGCCGTAGGAATGTCAGTTGCTGAATAAGTACCACATGTATGAAGACAACAACGATTTTTAAACCATTTAAAATCCAGGTTTTATTTAAATGTCACACTAACTGTCAGTAAATCTTCCAAGTCTTGTTCCCTATTTAACTTAATTTTTTTCCCTTGCACCACTGAAAAAGGATTGTGGCTGTTCAACTCAATCTAACCAAGAGTGACCTGCAGCCATATGGCCTCCCTCACACCATCAATCCACTGCTGTCAGGAAATGGTGCAGCAAATTGGTTCAGGAAACAAATCTGCCTACAAACTAACTCTTCAAAAAAACAAGAACAAAAAAAACCCAACAAACTTTTGGACAGATAATTTTTCTGACTCAGCACAGTGTACAATAACCAAATAGCAGGATTGTGAAAAGGATTAGTTATGGTAAGTGTGTTCATGGCTGGACTTGGGTGACCATAAATTAGCACAGAAATGCAGAAAGAGGCCAGGACTGATTTCAGTGCTGAAGCCTGACCCTGGTGTAGCCCTTGGTTACAACAGCAGTAAAATTTTTTTTTCAGACAAGTATATTCCACGTAGAGAACATGTGTATTTCAGAAGCTGTGCTTTCCAAAACACTGCGCAGTTTGAATTACCTCAGATTTAAAGGTTTAAATCTACAGATTTAAAGGCTTATAACTTAGAAAAATCTTCATGGTGACCACAGCACGTGTGAACTGGTGTCCAACTCCAAACATACCCCACTACTGAATCTGTCTAACAAAAAGGAATATTTTCCCTTGCTATTGTTCTCAAATAACAGACCATTTTTGTGTCCTTAAAAAATACATAAAACTTAAAACAAATAGGCATTAGTAACTGGATGTTTTTAGAAGATACCAGCCACACTGCTGCATTTTTATTCCAGGATTCTGGAAATACACATAAGGCACTCATGCCTTTTGTAATCTGACATGTAGTATACATCATCTTACACATTTACCAGTAAGGTAGCTTTTCCCCAGTTTTCTTTTCCATCAACTACCAGTACTTAGGGAAGTGAAGACACATAGTTATCAAACTCACCTGTAAGCAATTTCATCTGCCACTTTTTCCTCTGAATCTTCTTCTGTTATCTCATACCTTCCTTTATATTTCATTTCTTGCCTTTCACCCAGTCTATCTTTCATGGGGCGCTTCCTTTTGAGAAAGCCTTGCCCGTTTTCCCCTTCTGCTGGCAATGTCTTCTTGTCATCATGCATGTATTCATCCAGCTCCTTATCCAAAGTCTCTGCCTCCTTTTGCTGAGCTTCCTTCATCAGCTTTTTAGCCAACAGATAGTTGTAAGTCTCAGACTGCCTGCTCCTGTCAATGCTGCCATCCATGCCTAGAATCCCAAGCTCAGTGGCTACTGCATCCTGATTCTGCTCCTGGAGCACTGCCCCCCAGATGTTGTTGACTTTCTTGCCACGCAACGCAGTTTGTTTTTGGTGGCTCTGGCTGAGCTGGAAGGGCTCAGGTTTGGCAGGGGGGAAGTTGAAGCACTTCTGTCGCTTCCGTTTCCACAGGCAGCTGTCATCATCGGAGTCAGAGCAGCTCTCCTCACTGGAATCCACGCTCTTGGTCGTCCGATAGGGAACACTCGGTGCACAGGATGAGATGCTGCTCTGGAATGGCCTGCACGGATCACTGCCATCATGTGATTTCTGAAATTTAAAAATGAAATATCCATTAGTTTAACCACTCGTGTAAATTAGAAGAGCTATCAAGAAGTCACAGCAAAGGTTTGATTAGCTAAACTAAGCTAAATTACCTAAACCCCCCTGAATTCTGATTCCTGTGGCTGTGCAGTCCTCTGCGAGCATCTGTTAGACCACAGCTGACAGAAGCATCCTATGGAACTCCTGTGTTTTGAATGCATGGATATCAACATGAAAGAGAGCATGGCTGACATAGAAACACATGCCAGGAGTTGCTAATCTGCTTAGTGCAAACTTTCTGAATGAAAATTACTACAAGAATGGAAAAGTCATGAATATTCCCAAACAGGACAAAGACACATTGTGCAAAGCAGCTCTAAGAAAGAGTAAAAAAACCAAAACACCATAGCAACCTACCAGAAGTTTAACAGCATAGAAGTTAATATTCTCTCTGGCGACTCAAGGGAGAAGACCAAATGACCAAAAAAATCCCAAAACCAAACCCAAAAAAATGGGAATTTTTTTGTGAATTTAACTGTGTACTGTGAGCCTGGTTCCATCAGGACAGCACATAACCAGCTGGAAACAGCAGTACCTTACAGAACCACAGTTTTTTCTCCTTTAAACCAACACTACACTGTAGTTTAACTATGGCTCATTAATCAGGACAAACACCACTCCCTTCCCCCCCCCCCCCAAACCACCCCTTTAATAAACTTTATTCAAAA
>VXAY01007264.1:0-25717 GCA_013399855.1 Oxyruncus cristatus
GTGACTTCCCCTTCCTTTGCTGAGGTTCACAAAAATCGCTGCCAAAAACACGGGAAACGGGGGATGGAAAACAAAGGTGGCTCTCTCTCTTCCCAAAAAGTTCCTCTCCGGTGAAGTCCAAGCAGGTCCATCTGGCCGGGGCAGGGGCAGAAAACAGGGTGCCAGCAATGCAGGCAGCCAGGCTGAGAACAAAGCAGCCTCCCAGCTTTTCCAGTGCACACCTTTTCTCGTCCCTGCAACTGTGAACTGTGTCTCTTCCCCCCACTCCGTGAGAGAGAAAAAAAAAGAAAAAAGAGAGTCTCCTGGCCTCTCCCAAGGTCATTAACCTGGAATGTCAATCTGTTGGCCAATTCTTTTGTGTTAGTCGAATTCCTGAGGCAAAACCAGTCTGCCCATTCGAAATCTCCCCCCACACACAGTGGGGCAGGGGGAAGGGAAAAATTCCGAGTTTAGATTTTTAGAACAAGTGAACCCAGAACAACATTAGAAAGGAATTCTTTACAGAAAGAGTGATCAGAAATTGGAATTGGCTGCCCAGGGAGGTGGTAGATTAACCTGAAGGCTTTTAAGATGAGGCTGGATGTGCCACTTAGTTCCATGGTCTAATAGACAAGGTGATGTTAGGTCAAAGGTTAGACTCGATCTCAGAGGTCTATTCCAACCTGGATGATTCTCTGATTCTGTGATTCTCTAATGGAAGATAAGGCTGGCAGCTCTTATTTTGCATCAGGATTTAATAGTATTAATTTTCTTCAGGACTCATCCCAGCAGAAGGTGCAGAAAGCAGCATGTGCTGCAGTCAGTGTCCACCTAGCCTCTGCCAGTTATAGAGCAGAAAGGTGCATCAGTGTCCAGCATGAAGTGTCATAGTAGGAAGAGGGAGGAAAATGACACATTTTTTCAAGCAGAGCAGCATGCATGCATTTACCTCCATTCCTAGTTCCCTCACACTAACATTTTTGCAGTCTGCTACCACATACTGTAACATAGACTACAGTCAGCAAAGAACAAGCATGTTAGAGGTCTGGGGCCCAGTAAGTAGCATACCACTGCAAACAGAGATGCTGTTATGCAGACACTTAAACCACATGATGCTGGGCATGGACCAGCAAGCATGCTGGGCATCTTTCTGATCATAACCCATGGAGTAATCATCAACAATTTTGAGGTAATAAAACCTCAGGATTAAAATGCAACAGTGCTGCAGTCAGTTGCAATCACTTGACACAGCTAGAGATTTGCTCCTAGTGAATGGGAACAGGACCTGAAGTATTGGGGCCTCCTGTAATACCTTACAGTGGACATCAGTGATGCAAATGCAATTAGTACTTCTGCCTAGTCTATAATGACTCTGCTCCCCTAATGCAGTAGAGTAACTAGAAAAGCATATAATGGCACATAAACACTTTCCAAGTGGCTGTCCTATTAAGATTATGCAAGACCTAGAGCAGTCCTCTGTAATGTGATGTCAGCTCTGGCTCCTGGCCTGACACACAGTTACACAACAGGACAAAACAAGGGAGAAAATGGAGATGCTCTGGAGTTACAAATTTTTTGAATACAGTTTAAGCACATAGTTTCTGTTGCTGTCACTGGGAAAAAGTCAAACGGGTAAACTGCAGTGAGGGGAGTTATGGTCAATCTAGGATATGAAATTTTTTTCCTTTTATATTAATCTTTATTCTTATTTTCATGTATCTGTCCTGATTTTCCCTCTCTGAAAGTCTTGGCAGGAGGAAAGGAAGCTCAGAAGTACATAACTTACAACTGCGCAATACTCCACTGAAGGCAGGAAATCTCTCTTTTTTTCATGTTTTCATTTTTTTTTCTTACTTCGTGCATGAGTTGCTAGCCTAGAAGCCCTACTGATATTTAGCATTCCTTCCACACTTGTTAATTTATGCTGGTTGCTAGAAGCATGTGGTGGGGATTTGGGGCCAGTATTGGTGGAGATCACAAGCAGGGAAGGAAAATGTCACTGTCAGGTTGCACAGCCCAAGAAAAGGGAACAAAGGAATCAACACAAACTTTTTTCCTTTTTGCTTTCATAAACCCACTGCACTATAGCAATGAGGGATGAACAGATGTGGAAGTGCATCTGTACTGGAGGAGAACCTCAGGTGCCACCCTTGCCACCTAGGTTGTGCTGCTCTCTCTCTTCCCAGTGCTGTTTGGAGAAGTCAGGGCTCTCAGCCGAGAAATGGTCATTTTAGCCACTGGAGCCAGCCTTTTTGAAGGCTTTTTTGTCCTCTCAGTTTAAAAACACATAGGTAGCCCTGGCTGAGGAGGAAATTGCCTGGAATAAGTGGGGATTTTGTGCTTCTCAGAGCACAGAAAAAGCCCTGCAGAAGAATGTTCTGAGGCTCCTCGGGGGTCCAAAGGTGTATGGAGGAATTATGGATTCTCTTTACTGGTGCTGGTGAGTGAGGTCTACATGGGAGGGGCACATCATTGAAGTGGGCCTTACCAGCTGGTCTCCACACCAAAGCTGGGCAGAGATGTGGGCTGGCAGCATAACCAGGCAGAAGAACCAGTGCCCAGAAGCTGCAAAACAGAGAAGAGGAGTAGCAAGCTCCAGTCTCTGTGTTCCGTCTCTTGATCTCACTACTCAAAGGGAAGGGCTCTGCCCAGTCAAGGTCTCTAGGAACATCTCAATAGCCAAGAGCCACATGGAGCCCAGGGCTACCCTGCTCTTCCCCAAAACACTTGCAGACTTATACTTAATTCCCTTATTTTTCCATCAGGCTGTCTAAAGAGCTTGACAGTTCACTCAGTCGCTCAATCAGGAGACTACATGTGGTTGACATGATGAATTCCCATCTATTCATATGTGTAGTTATCTTTTTCACTTATTCCCAGATTAGGCCTTGTCAGAATAAAGATGTGAAATTTATCAGGCAAAACCAGTGTTAGTAATGAAACTTTGAACTGTAAGTAATTATAAAGTTCAGTCTAAACTAAACCTTTGGTCTACAATTACCTACTATAGTTTTATGTCTTCTTTTATCTCTGATACATGCCAGCTTGCATTAATGTATTTTAGCGGTATCTTGGAAGACACCATAAAAAAACCACTCAACCAAAGATTTCCATGTAGATAAAGAAAGTCACACCTGAAGCACAAAACTACCTATTCTATATGAAATGGGAGAGAGCAAAACCTGGGATTTGAAACACCCTGGAGTTTTGTGGGATATTTGATCCTGACCTTACCTGAGCGGCTCATGCCTTTGTGGCTTATTGTATGTTGGTTTTTTTATGATGAAGAAAATACACTGTAAATGCAGACCTGTATGGTCAAGATCCCTGGAAATATATGCATTAAAACAGAATAAATCAATTCAGAAAACTGGCTGTCTTCCTTTTGCTCCATGTTACTTCCTCAACATCTCCCTTTAGTGTTCTTGGTCACAGATTTTTTCTGCAGGGTGTGTATTTTACACTTTGACAACTTGGTACAAATATTTGATTGTCAGAATTGGGACACAATTATGCTTGAAATCCAACTACCTATTCTGAATTGCATGTGTCTGAACCTGTGCATGTCTATGAAAAAAATTAAGCTTTTCTGTTCCTCTTCTAGTCCTCACAATTCAGTTGGAACCATCATTCAGGCAAAACAAACTTTCTCAGAGAAAAACAGCTTGCATTCTCCTGGTTTATAAAAAGAACTTTATTTCTCTGAAGCAATACAAATTCCTTGCATTTTATAAAAAATTCATTCCACATGAGTGTTAGTGTTACCTCCCAATGACTTGTGCGTGTGTGTGTGTATGTGGCTTTCAAAGAAGCCCTTCACAAAATCTGCGTCAAAAACTGCTGGACTTTCATCTGAATGTTGCTATTGTTCTCATCTCCATCACATTTGCTTTTCAGATGCGACTATCCAATCACCACAAATTGTTTTGAGTTGTTGGCAGTCTAATACATCTAGATTTTCTTTGTTTTAAGGAAGATTTTAATGCCTAATGAAAGAAGGGACTTTTTTTGCCAGCTCTTAAGTCACTATGGGGAAAAATGCAGGCAAGGGAGTAGATTTCCACAGGTCAAGGTCCATAGCAGAGGACAACTTTTTATTCAGATTACTGGCTTTAGTATGCCTTGACATAAAGCATCCTTGCTGTGCTTGAAAAGATCAGGAATCAAGTCATCTGATACTAAACTGAACTGTCATGTCCTCATCCCCATTTGAATCCCATTTCTTCAAACTACATGAGCAGAAGCTTCTGATCACTTTCCTGCCCCATGGCAGGCTGAGCCACACCCAGGTCTGTCACTAGTTTGTCTAACCTGTTCTTTAATACCTTTGAATACTCCTGGAATAGCTTGCTCACCTCAGCAAGCTGTTCCAGCTTTTGTCTGTCCTTACACTCTCCACTTTCTAACCTATGTTGCTTTCAGGCCGTCTAAGATCCTCAGTTTTTGGGAAATGAGGTGAGTTCTGCTGACATCAGTGAAGTTTCACCGTTAAACACGCTTTGAAGATATGACCTAGTACTGTCAAAACTGAGTCCTTTCACTTCCCTCTTAATTTTTCTTTGTTCCTACTCTTTATCTCTTGATAGATTCACAATGTTGCTTCTACTCACTTTAACGTCTAAGGAGTGTGAAAGTGCTGATGCTCACTCCTACATACCGTCATCAACATTCAGCTCTGTTCTTCTGTTCATATTTCTGAAACTTTCAGAATCTTCATCTTCACACATGCCCACTACAGCATTCTGTCGGGAATATAAAAAACACATCAGAAATGTAAAGAACTTCCTGAGATCATCTTCCAACCTTGTATTTCTGAGCATATAAACTTCTTTGCAAACCTCACCTGTCTTCTCAAGTTTGAATTTTCAGGAATTACGTTTAATACCACTCATAAAGCAAAAGCTCTGCCAGTTCCTCTGTTGCTACTTATTTCAGTTGTGACATCGATCTCCACTGTCCATTTGACATGTTGACCAAAAGAAACTTCCATGTTTTCTTCACTTTGCCCTTTTTGAATGCACAGTTTTTCAGTGGTGTCCTTGTTCTTCTGGAAAGAGGAAGTCTCGTGTTCTGTGTGACTTCAGTCCTTTCCTAAAAGCCCACTCTGACTGCAAATGTCTAATTATAAGAGATGAGGTACTGTTATGTTTTTTAATAAACTTATTTCACAAGTTTGAATACAATTAAAACATCAATCTTTGCCAAATGCTCAGGTGCAAGTGTGCTAACTTTTGCAAGAATGACTTCCCTATCACCACTACTTTCTAAATCTTCCCATTGTTTCTTCTAATTCCTCTTTCATTAGGTCTTGTCTTGAATAAGCAGAATGCACCGCAAATGTAATATCATTCATTCTGTATTTGCATATAAGCTTACATCTCTACATTATTTCCCACTTCTGCCTAGACTGTTAGTTGTATAAGAAGCCCAGCATTGCCTAAGAGTTTAGCTAAATCCCCCACAGCTCAGCTTGTATCTGGCATTGACATCTTTGGTGTGTTCCTGCTATGTGTCCTAGGTTCAGCAGTGCAGAGTATGGCAAAGGTCTCATAGTCATGGTTCAAATTCTGTGCAGCAGCAGTGGTGCACAATCAGACCATACTGGCACCAGCCAGGCACTGTTCTTGGGTAAAAAGCTGCCTTTGTATTTTGACTAGCTGGTAAGATACAGACATGATGAGCTTCCTTAGGTTCGATCTCAGGATGTCTCACCACTGTAGGGTCTTGCCCCCTGACAAGGGGAGTTCTGAGCCATAGACTCTGCTTTTGGTAGCAGTTCTTGCAAGCCTAAGTTTTCCTATCTTGAAGACCTGCTATGAAGACTGTTTATTTGGTTGCTGCTTGGCTGATTTTTAATTTGGACCAGGATTAAACAAAAACACGTTAACATTCAGCACCTACACAGAACTGCTTATAGATAGCAGTTTGCAAATGGTTTAAAGACAGAGAAATCAGAAGCTTGTCTGAAAATCTGGTTGGTCATAATCTGCATGGTCTCCAGGTCTTTTTAGGTTTTGTTGTTGCTGGTTTTACTGTTTATTTTTGTCCTAGCGATAACTCTACATAGTCTTGCTTTGTCCATTAGACTTTATGTCTATTTTTATACATACCTACTGTGAATCTACTGTAACCTGTACATCTGCAGGCCTTCACTTGCTTTTCTGCTTCAACATTTCCTGTGCCTTCCTCTGATACAATTAATCACTTCATCAAAAGAAATCTAATACTGATACCCTTCAAATACTTAGGCAAGTACCTGAACATAGAGAAAATATTGAACTTGTTGAGAAGTGGCCCACAGTGATGGGGATGCTTCAGGTGAGCATATTTGCCTTCAGAGACTGCTGGAATGGCAAGAGATTACAGAACAGACCAATGCTGGCAAATGCCATTTAGGAATAGAAGATGTGGTAAGTTACTTTCACCGAAGATGCGGTCAGTTACCTTCACCAAAGATGCAACTAACCTCACATTCCTTCCTCTATCTATCTGAAAAAAAACATCTCTGCAGTGCAGCCACAAGCAGTCAAATATCAATGAGAGCCTGGCTTGTCTAGTTCTTTCAACTGTAGCAGGGAAGAAATGCTGAGGAGGCTACCAAAAAACTAATGAAAACACTTCTTCATTGGGTCATGAGCAGAGATCTGGAATCAAAGCCAAAAAAAAAAAGCTTTCTATTTTGTTTTTCACCTGTGGAATCACTGGATATCTAAATGAGAACAACATGTCCTGGCAACGTGGCCCGAGTGAAGGCATGGCTTGAGGCAGAGCCTGGCCAAGGCTGTGCCCCTGCCAAGCAGCCTCCTGCACCAGTGATCTCTGAGATCTGCTTCTTACAGGGTGTTGAAGACACAAAAATCTCTTCCCCCATGCCCTCCCAACTTTCCTCAAGAGCAGGCCAGATTCACCTAATCAAATAGACTGTCTTCCAGGAACATCGGGGTTTACCCTGAAAACAGAGGAAACTAGAACTACCACAAATACATTGTTATTTGTAGCACTGCTGACAAAACAAAAATACACAAGCCAAAGCAAAACAAAATGTGTTTTCATAGAATCAGAATATCCTGAGTTGGAAGAGACCCACAAGGATCACTCCTGGCCCTGCACAGAAGAACTTCAAAAAATCACACCATGTGTCTGTCATTCAATGCTGATGATTTTCTCATGATGATAGGAGAGAAAATACTCTGCAAACAAACTATGTTTTCCTCACTTTTGGCAGAAGTGTGTTGTTACATGCACAAATACAGAGAAGAATGCTTTCACCTGCTGACATTAAATTTAAGAAGCTGTTGTGGTTTAAGCCCAGGTGGAAATAAAGCACCATGCAGCCACTTGCTCAGCCCCTCACTCTCTTCCCCTGACCCCATGGAACGGGGATGAGAATCAAGGTAAAGCTTGTATGTTGAGATAGGAACAGTTTAATAATTGAAAATGAAGAAAAATACAATAATAATGCTAAATATTAATAGTAATAAAAAGGAAAAAACAAGTGATGCACAGTGCAATTGCCCACCCCCTGCTGACTGATGACAGGCTCCCCTTTCGAATCCCAGATCAGTTGTGCTTCCTGGTAACTCCTCACACTCTATATACTGGGCATGACAGCCTATGATGTGGAATATCCCTTTGGTCAATTTGTGTCACTGGTCCCAGCTATGCTCCCTCCCACTGACAGAGCATTAGACTAGGGAAAAAAACAGTCCTTTACTTAGGATAAACAGAACTTAGTAAAAACCCGAAACATTAGTGTGTTACCAACACTACTCTGATTCCAAACCCAAAACACAGTGCTGTAACAGCTACTGAGGGGAAATTAGCTTTATCCCAGATGAAACCAGGACAGAAGCTCTGGAAAAAAAAAAAAAAATTAAAGCTCTTTGTGTTTGGTGCCTGCTATTCAAATAATAATGTTGGACATGCTAACACAGGCAGTCAGAGCATTCTGAAGGATTCTTATGTGCAGTTAGATGGATTTGGTTGATTTTGGGTGGTGTGTAGGCCTGCAAGTCCCTTGCTGGTAAGAAGACAGGAATCAAAGAAATTTAATCCTATGTTTAGACAGTCACATGTGAAAGAACCAGGGTAAACTTGATTATTTCAAACATGCTTTTGGGTTTGGTAGGAGGCTTTGTTTATGATATATTACACTGAGAAGATTAGAGAAGTTAGAGCAACACCTTGAAGTTCTTCTCTGAGCTCTTTTCTCAATATTCTCCATTCCCTGCTCTTCAATTTTACAGGTCTTTTGCACATGCTTTTAAAGGAGCAATTACATTATTGCTTAGAAAAGCCAAAACAACAGAAGTGAACAGTAAGCTATACAATGCCACCTCTTTATTCCAGTGAAATATACATTTATGCTACTTCAAACTTCTTACTTCTAAATTTCCATTTTTGTAGTGTTACAAAGCTTTGGAACTGCACTGTAGCTTCTGAGGCCTATGTGCTGCAGAAAGCTTTTGCAGTAAAACAACTTTGCTTGGAAGTACTTTCATTTTCCTTTAAAATCAGTAAGAGTGCGCACCAAAATGAGACCAGTTCAGCAATGTCCTCTTTCACCCTGCTGTCACACGGAGCATTGACATTATCACTTCTTGACATGCCAAATACCTTTCTTTGCTTTTAGGTGAAGAACACACTTTACAGGTTATTGCCTGTGAAATCAGAGTTGCAGATCCTTTGTGGTATGATGAAATGGACTAAATCCTCATTGTGGGCTCTACTGATTGCTTTGGCACAGACTGAGACTTAAGAGTGCTTGGCTTAGACCTTTTTCACAGTGGTTTTGTAAATGCTTCAAGAAAATGTGGTTCTTTCATGACTTCTGCACCTGCATTAATCTCATTTTTAAGAATCGTTTACATGGCTTAAAATGCGGAGTAATAAAAGTACAAAGTCATTTACAGGTTAGATCAAAGGTCTCTCAAAAGAATCACGTTTGCAAACAAAGTGACAAGCAGACATCACGGTGGAGAACAAAACAGGCAAATCAGAATCACTAGCTTTGTGTTCTTAAAGCTTTTCATCCTAAGATATGCAAATGCATCTGGTCTGCATCTGGATGTTTGAGTATTGAGTACTGCCTACGGATATAACCTTATACACCTTGAAATGCATTGAAGAACAAGGACCAGTTAGAGATTATAAACAGTTTTTAATTGATGCACAGATCTTAGAGCTGAAACAGGGAACATTCTCATTGCTGCTTTTCTTGTCTATCCATCTCTTTTTTTAACTCACACTTTCCATGGAAACTAAACCTTGCTGTTAAGTATTGACAGAAATAAGCTCTATTTCATGGAAGGCAGAAGTTGCTCTATTATGCCAGCTCTACTTCTGACCCATGATCATTTTTTTCTGAGGAAATGACAATGAACGTAAAGACTTGCTTGCCCTTGTGCAGAGCTGACCACTGATTGTGCCCTTGTTCTTTTCCTGGGAGGAGAAAGACAAAACTTTGGACTTCTTCTGCTTTTGACCTTGACCTTTTCAACGCACCAGTAGAAAGAAAGGCAGTTTAATATGATAAAGAACCTGAAAGTAACAGCTGGGACCTCCAGTGATAGCCTTCTGAGTGGGCACGTGAGGAAGAGAAAGAAGAAGCATTTGAGTTACCTCCTAATACCTATGGTAGTTTGAGAACAATGAAAGAAGAAATCTTGTCAAACTAGATGCAAAGTTGTGAGGACTGAGCAAAGATGGTGGGACTGGAGAGAGGACTGGGAGGGTAAAAGGTCCCTTGCTGTGTGACACAAGTTTTGATGCTATAGATCTGTGACTTGCATGAAGCCTTTCAGTATACTTCTGCCAGACAGTGTTGATCTAGGGTTTGAATGGGAGAAATAACTGCAAGTCTTGACAACCAATGCTCCCACTGCTAGATATTTTGATGTGCTTGGACTGTGGCTTCTCATATTTGAAGAACTGTTGCCTTCACTCTTGGAAACAGACAGTGTTATTGCAGATGTGGGAGTGGGACTCGCTGGTCTAGTGCGTGAAAGAAAGAGGATATTACTCATTGCTACTCTGAAGCAGAGACATTTTTTGGAAAAGAGTGGTAAAGACTGTTAACCTACTCCATTCCTCTGAGTCTTAGGGCAGGAAGTAATCCAAGGATGATAGAACAGTAAATAATTTCTCGCCTGTGTTACAATCAGAAAATGCTTTGAAGAGATGCAAAATACAATTAAAATCTGAATGGATTTCTCTTATTTTGCCCTCAGAACTGAAATGCTTATACAATATAGACAATATGCCTATCAAGCATTGATTTCCCTCCTCCCTGCTGTCTTTCTCCACCACATTTCATATTTGTTTGTAAGAACAGATTGTTCTTCTGAGATGTCTCTTAACCTGGCAATGCCTCAGAAACATGCTGCTCAGTTATTCAAGTGACAGTTATGAACACTAGAGCTGGCTGGATACATTACACACCCAGTTCATCCAAGATGTAATTCAAGACAGGCCATTTATTCAGTTCAACTACATGTAAAGCAGACCAACTCTCTACAGGAATGCACAAGATCAGGAAGAAGGCTGGTTTTTCATGATGTTCATTCATGTTTGTACATGTCTTCTCCACTTGTAGGGAAGTAAAATATGTTGGGGATTTTCTGGGCCAGATGCTTCAAGCTGCTTCAACTTTCTTTCTGCTAGATAAACACAATAAATCACAAGCTTGTTTAAAGCTAGAGTAAGCCAATTTCTCTGATAAGCACAGTGGCCTCTGCAAAGTTATATCCTTCTGGTCCAGTCTTGTTTGCCCACTGCAAGTCCGAATCATGTGACATTCAATGAAAGAGCAGGATAGGATTAAGAGTGAATAGTACTGCAGTTTAATATTTCTTACATTGCCCAGAGATCTGGGCAAAAAAAGGCGTTGAGCTGTGTGCTCAGCTACCCAAAGATAACTTGCCCTTGTATGTAAGCTCTGCTCTTCCACCTTGCTCTCACTTAATTTCTGTACTTATCAACCTTGTTTTAGCTTGCATCAGCACATTGGTCTGCAGGGCAGGAACCAACATTTCTAAACCTTTGAGAGCTACTGATCTTAGAATCATAGAATCATCAAAGTTGGATAAATTATAACAACCTCTATCAGCTAAAAACAAGCAAAGAAAAAGAGACTTGAGTCCACCATCCAGGGAAGGATAGGGCCTCAAGGCAAGGTCCTTCTGTGTCACCAGACAGCAGAAATGGTCAGGTTAGCCTCAGAGTGGTCAGGTAAACCTGAGGGTGCAGACTAGAGCAGGCAAGAGTGACCCAGGCATGACAGGGAGGACTTATGGACTCTTTGCTAAGAGGCAGAAACAGATCCTGTTCATCTTGCCTGCCTGGGTACAAGGGACTTGCAGACATGGGGTCTCAGGACTGCCAATCACAACCCTCAGGACTGCAGGGCTGTCAAATCTCTCCGTCTTTTTTGCCAGGTGCTAGCGATCCTACTCAACTGAAGAACTTGGGTTGATAATTAATGAGAATTAAGCCATAGAAGGCGTAAACCCCCACATTAGAAGGCTAGTTTATGACACTGTTCATTAAACAATTACTTGACATTAAAAACAAGACAGCCCAATGTGCCATTTCCATTACCCAGTTTTATTATACTGAAGGATTTTATAGACCATGTACTTCCCTGCTGAGAACTGTAACTTCTGAACAGCTTCTTTACCCGCCAAAGATGTTAACACTCTCTCAGGTTTCTGAAAATGAGTCTTACATTCAGAACACCTCCAGAAAGACTTTGACTAATGCACCTACATAGGAAAAGAGGGGGCTGTGCATAGGAGAGGTAAAGTCGTCCTGAGTCCTCACATGATATTGGAGGAATAAAACATCCCTTTAGCAAAATGTTCTTTAATATGCCGACACATTAATTTCCATGCTCCCACCATGGTATCTTGGATGCTTTCCCAGAGGCAGTGTGACAGCCAAGAACTCATGCTCACCATCATCGCCCACTGAAAAGGAAAGAGTGTACGAAAAGGTACTGTGAGGTTCAAGCTACTTGTGAGCAAAAAGAGAGCATTACTGCTCTTCTGAGTGTAAGAAACATAGATTAACAGCAATACTGGACAAGAACAAAATGCATGAAACCATTTAGATCCTTGTATATGTACATCTACGTAAGTATGCTACAAAACACGAGCTACAGGTAAAAATGCTTAAAAGTAGAGGAACAAACTAAAAGGAAGGAGGAGAGGGAAGGAAAAAATTTGAAAAGCAGCAAAAAGGCTACATTCATGCTATTTGAGCACTATAAAAATGTCTTGGTTTGCCACTTTGTAGGAGGAAGGAGAATAAGAAGGCAAGTATTACGTTATTCAATCAATAACAGCTTCAAGTGTGAATCAGATTAAAAGAATGAGTCATTCCCATTCTCATGGTCAATTACCAAAGTCTGCTGAGGAAGTTGCTACTATAAGTTTCATCACTGCTATTTCATGATTCGTAGTCCTGAGGGTGACACAAGTTATGAGAAGTCAGACCTTGGCCCATCACACGAGTTGGAAAGGGATTTCCTTGCCCTCACCCAGCTAGGGGGCCGGGGTGATGACAGTGCCACTGCAGGGGAAATGCTGACCCTTTTGCAAAACCCCAGCACTGCAAAGAAGTATCAGCACCACTGTCCATGCCATTTTTTTGGAAGAGGGGGATGGAAAAGAGATGAAGCACAGTACTAACTAGGCTTTGAGCCCTTCTCTTCCTGGATTTGGTTGCTATATTTTTCAGAGCAAGAGGAAGGGAAGGGTGGGCATGAACCAGGATTTCTCCTCCTGTCTTTGTTACCTTCCATCGGTAAATACAGAGGATTTTTAAGGCTAGTTTCTCGATGGGAACAGGAATTAAAACAGAAATCCCAAAATATTTCCCTGAGGTCACTTAGGTATTTACAGCAGTCTTGACTCCTTGAAAGAGCATAGAGGCAATTTCACATGTCAGAAAGAAAAAACGCCTGTGCCTTCACTGCACCTCTCATGAAGTCATGTCTCTTCAAGAGCAGCTGCTTCAGCATACTTCCCCTTCCTTCCCTGCACTCTGAGGCTGCTGCTAGCTCACAGGCCAGCAGCTAAACATGATGGCTCAGCTCCTGTTTCTGCAGCTGTCCTGGACTAGAGAAATCAAGGAAAGACTGGATAGCACAGACAATGCAAAGGGAGTGTGTGAATGTACATAATATCTTCATTGGCTAGGAAGTCTGTTTGCCCTCCGGCAAATCCTTGCAGAGACAGTTTCATCAGAGGTGCTTTTGCATTGAGGACCTTTGAAGTGAAAGACAGTAACACTTTTGACCTAGGCATATTGCAAAACAATCTCTCTTAAATAGCCACAAACCCTTATCACTCTCATCTGCCTATTTTATTCTGATGAGGCATTACCCTTGCACCCCCTTTTGCACACTTGGGCGGGGAGGGGATCTGTTAATTAGCCAGACATTGCATTTTTAGTGGAAGTCTGCTTCAGAAGCCTTTTTTTTTCTAAAGCTAACCTGTTGAGTGATTCACAAGACCCATATTAATACATGGCATAGTACAGCTCCATTGGTTAGCATCCTAAATTTGCCAGCTAACTCATTAAAAAGATAAGCTGCAGGAGAAAATTCACTACCAAAGATAGCATTGTGACAGCAGCATCCATTACCCTGAAGCTCACAGCAAAAAGCTACCATGCCTTGGCATTTTTGAGTACACCCCACTCTTCGGCCAGGATGCAGGGGAAGATCAAATTTAGAAAAGAAGGACTTTAAATAGAAGTTCAGTTCAAAAATAAAGTGTGCCCTTAGGAGTTATGTTCCTATAATAAATTTAGAAACAAGAGTGGAATAAAAAATTTACTAGCGTTCTCAGGTGACAGGCAGTATAGTCAGGTGGACATCCCTGAATATGACATGCTGTTTCAAATACAGACTTCCAAGAAAAGCAGGGGCTGGACCATACCTTCTTTTTCTGTTTATTGCACAGTGCTAAGAACATCAGAGCAGTGTGAAAAACTATAAATCTTTACATGTAGGTAATATGTCTCAAATGGCCTGACAGCTCACATCAATAATTTTTTTATTTACTGTTTGTCTCCTTGTTTCCAAGTAATGAGTATCTCTGTGGTCAAATTTTCAAACCTCTGCTTCCAACAAGGCACAGGACTAAGAGCTTATTCAGATGTGCTCAACCCATAACAGCTTCCAGTCTGACATGCTTAGGCAGATTTTTAAAAGCACTTGGTGATAACATTCCAGCAATAGCCTGAAGAAAACTTGGTGAGATACTGTGGCCAAAACTTTTCCGGTAGAAAAGGTACAATATTTCCAACAGTTAAAATTCATTTCAAAAAAGCGAACCTGTTTGTATAAGAATCCAGGGGAAAAGCAATTGAGCACAGAAGGAGAAATAAAAAAGGGTGTTTGCATTTGTTTTGTTTGCAGAAGAGAATTATTTTTCTGTTTGGGGATATTTTACTGGGAAATACCATCCAATATTTTCTTTAATTATGAAATTCATTCACAAGCAAGATTTAATACTTTGTGAAACATTAACAACACATTAGATCTTGTGAGTTTAAACTACAACAAAATTACTTTCTGCAAACTTTCAGCTTGTTGAAGATGCTGAAAAAAAGATATTTGTTCTTGATCTAGGCTGATTTTTTCCCCAGCTGTTGGAAGAACTGCCACAAAGCAGAAAATCAATTATTCACATGGCTTTAATGCGGTTTTGTTTGTTGGTTTGGTTTTTTCAGTCAATCTCCACTTTTAGAGAAGTTTATAATGAGAAAGAGAAAATTCAATCCTATATGTTTTCCTGAAAATACAATTTACTGGATGAGTCAGAGAGAGAGAACTACACCTTCTCCTCCAGGTGATTTTATCTCTGTTAGGAAACATGAGGACAGACTGTCATTTTTTGTAGACAATGAAAGTATAATGGAGACACTACTTAAAGATGTCCTATTCTTTCTACTCTATTTAAAGAATTTACTTAAGGAAAAGAGATGAGTTGGGTTTGTATATTGCAGTTTTTGTATTATGCAACAAGATACGTGACATTACATTTCTCATTCCTTATTGCTGACTTTTAACCAGTTCATGTCACTGATTGTTTAGACTATCATATTTCTATACTCTATATTTAGAATACTTTTATAGATAAAAAAGGAAAACTTTCCATGTATGCTGTCTTTTCAGGAAGAGAGAGTAAAAATATAATGGCACTTGTTTTTGTAACAGAAATACATTGTTAAATATGGGGGAAAGTGTTTTGTGCTGCATTATAGTCATTCAACTTCTGCTAATTCTAGAAATATTTCTGAACAATTATCTTTCCTGATATTGAATTGGTTCTAGATGTGCCTTTAATTCTTGTAGAAGATAGCTCCCCAGGGGTTTATATTGGGAATGGTGGATTTTAACACCTCTATAGTGATTTGAATATGGGATTGAGTGCAACCTCAGCAAGTTTGCCAAGGACACCAAGCTGTTTGGTGAGGAGAGAAGTGATGCCATCCAGTGACCCGGACAAGTTTGAGAGGTGATCAGTGTGAAGTCCAAAAAGCCAAGTGCAAGCTGCTGCACCTGGGTCAAGGCAATCCTAAGCACAAATATAGACTGGGTGGAGAATGGATTGACAGCAGAGCACAGTCACTTGAGGAGAAGAACTTAGGGGTCTTGCTTGACAAGAAGCTCAACTTGACAGGGCAGTGTGCGCTCACAGCCCAAAACCTCAGTTGTATCCTGGACTGCATCAAAAGCAGCATGGCCAACAATGCTGTGGGAGGCGATTCTCGCCCTCTACTCTCACAAGACCCCACCTGGAACACTGCATCCAGCTCTGGTGTCTCCAGCACAGGAAGGACATCGACCTTTTAGAGCAAGTCCAGAGAAAGTACACCAGGATGATCAGTCTGAAGCACCTCTCCTATGAGGAAAAGTTGAGACAGTTGAGGTTTTTCAGTCTGGAAAAGAGAAGGCTCCAGGGAGACCCAATGAAATTATGGAGAAGGTTATTCTGAGATCTATTAAAAAACACTTTACAGACAGCATAGTCTTTGGTCAGAGCCAGCATGGGTTCATGAGGGGAAAGTCCTGCTTAATAAACTTAATTCCCTTTTATGAAATCATTCATCTAGTTCACCAAGGGAAGCCACAATATTTGGTAGTATTGGATTTTAGCAAAGCTTTTCAGATTGTCTCTCACAGTATCTTGTTGGACAGAATGTCCAGCACACAGGTAGACAAGTCTATAACATGTTGGATGAGCAACTGGCTGTCTCAAAGACGTGTAGTAAATGAGGTCAAATCAGGCTGGAAGCCCGTCACCAGTGGGAATCCCCAGGGCTCAGTTTTAGGGCTAGTGCTCTTCAATGTTTTTATAAATGATCTCTGCACAGGAGCCAGGCGTACACTAAGTTTGCTGATGATACTAAATTAGGAGGAGCTGTGGAATCCCTCATGGGAAGAGGCCTCACAGAAAGCCAGGCAGTCACCAACCATACAAAATATAACAAGAGTAAGTGCTGGATTCTTCAGCTGGGAGTAGGTAATCCTAGTTACATGCACAAACTGGGGACAAGAGGCTGGAGAAGAGCCTGGCAGAAAGAGATCTGGTGGTTTGGGTTGATAGCAAGTTGATTATAAGTCAGCATTGTGCCCTTGCCAGCTGTGTCCTGGGGTGTATCAAGCACAACATCACTGGCCAGTCAAGAGAGGTGATCATCCCACTCTGCACTGCACAGGTGTGGCCTCACTTGACTCCAGTGTGCACTATTGGGCACCTTCATGTAAGAAGGACATCAGACTGTTTGAGTGTGTCCAGAGAAGGGCAGCTGTGATGGTGAAAAGTCTCGAGGGCAAGACCCTAGGATGAGTGGCTGAAGTCACTTGGTTTGCTCAGCTTGGAGAAGGCTGAGGGGTGACCTTATGGCAGCCTACAACTTCCTCCAGGGTGGCCGCGGAGCAGCAGATGCTGATCTCCTCTCTCTGGCGACCAGTGGTTGGACTTGAGGAGGTCAAAAAGGTTCTTCACCCAGAGGATGATTGGCCACTGGAACACACTCCCTAGTGAAGTGATGAGGGAACCAACACTCCAGAGTTCAAGAAACATTTGAACAATACTCTCAGACACATGGTGGGATTTTGGGGTTGTCCTGTGCAGGGCCAGGAGTTGCACTTGATGGTCCTTGTGAGTCTCTTCCAAATTGAGATATTCTGTGATTCTGTCGTTCTATGATCTCATCTGCAATATATCTCATCTATCACCTAATCACTTCATTTATAGCATTACAAGTAAGAAGACACATGCTGTGGAAAAAACACTTAAAAAGAAAAATGATATTAGAGGGGTAGAAAGAGGAAACACCAATGTAGCAGTTTGCATCTCCTGCTGTGATATTCTTCAGGATTAAACAGACGATCCACTATGAAAAAAATAAATAACCGGTCATAACATCTTTGACTAAAATTAGACTTTACCTTTTGGTGAAAGTACATGTTTGAGTGCCAGTTGAAAATCCTACTGAAAGAAAATTTTGCTGATTTTTTGAAAAGTTGTGCATTCTTCAAGAGCACATGATTTTCACTGGGTGATATGACATCTAAGCATATCTTAAAAATTAAACACAATGAGTATGGAGGTGAGAAACTCACCAGAAATTAAGAGGTTTATTTATAAATGTCTTCCTATTGAAATAAGCAGTTGAAAAAAGCAGCATCTGTAATGCAACACAAGAGTGAGAGGTAAAAACTGATCCACTTCACCTTAAAACCAAATTGACATAGAGATACCTCTGAGGCAATTATGTATTTGTGCAAATCCAGAAGGCAAGAGGTACAGCATCTGAGTTTGGGCAGTTGCAATAAACTTGAGAGGAAAGACTGTCTAGTTATCCCGCACTTCTTTGTGAATAAAGTGAACAGGGTTTATTCAAGATGTGCTGGAGACCATCTCCCTGTAAGCCAACCATTCAAAAAAAAACCTAACCAAACCCAAACTAACCAAAAAAACACCAAAAAAAGAACCCAAACCAACCCCCTAAACAACAACAACAACAAAAACCAACTAAACAAACAAACAAAACAAAACAAACAAAAAAATCAAGCCCACAAGCACAATAGTAAAACAGAGAAAGAAAATCCCAAAGAGAAAAAGCAGAACAAGCAGAACATCTTTGTGAGAAAGCATAGTCAAGACTATACATGCTGCCTGGCTAAAAAGAGAACTCAAGATGACACAAGAAAGTCCTGATAGCTTTCCAAAAGCAAGGGTAAAAAAAGAGGTGTTAAAACATGCAGAGATGAATAGAGTAAGCAAAGAACCCATGGCAAGCACAGACAAAGAGAAACACATTGCCAGTACATTCTGCCTTCTCTTCAGGGGCTTTCAAGGACACCAGAGAAAGGGAACAAGTGAGTTCATTGAGGAAGAAAAAATTCCACCATCACCCTGTTGATTCAGGAAACTTGCTGGTGGCAAAGTGTCTTTGACACACCAGTCTGTATGAAACCGGTCCAAAAGAGAGTACCTCAACCCCACTACTGACATTACTGTGCAAGGAGACTTTTGCATGTAGTCAAAATGTGACAACCTCTAAGGGTTTCACACCTGCTGTGGAGGACGTACCTTTCAGGGCATGGTATTAGGGAAATCCATGCACGGCTCTGCTGCTGTGTCTGTAAAGCAGGAAATGGAGGAGGATATTTCTGAAAGGGCAGCAAGAACTGACTGACACTACTACTCTTCATGGCCACTTTGGAGTTTTTCGCTAAGCTCCTTCCCCTTTGCCATCTGAGCTATTCATGAACATATCCCAAAATAAGCCCTGCCTGATCCCCACAGCTACTTTTCCCAGCATCATACAGTGTGATCCCAGACCAGGAGAAACTCCCTGGCTGAGCGTGGGCTGATGCTCTGCAGAGAGAAGAAATAGGCACACGCCATGAATACTGCCCGCAACTTCAGGGCTCATCCTCATCAGTTGTGATGAAGACAGGGATTTGATTGTGCTGTTACACCAGCTGCCTCGAGACAGGCTCCTGACCGATCTAGCTGAGCTAGATCCACACTGATGTAGTGACAAGGACACCGCCTTGCAGACTGGTGTTACCTAGCTAAGCCATGCCACTGCCAGTCCCATGACACCTCCCAGAGATGGGGTACTCAAGTTAGCCCTTCCTCACACACAGGAACAGGGTCTGTGAGATCTGAGACATGGAGTGCTGCAAGCAATAAACCAAGAGGCTGAAACACCCTCTGTAAGCAGCTTATAGGCCTTTTGTGGGTTGTATTCTGGTTATTTTACCTGCACATCAGAAGGGTGCAGTTCAATTGGGAATCACCCTTATACCAATTTTAGAGGGCCAGCAAATACAGTGATCATTTTAAATACATTAAAACCATGTCTAACAGCAAACCTTGGGCAGATGCTTTTGCATCTTGGCTGGATTTGAATGGATTCAAGTTGCACTCAGATTTGGATTTGGGTTTACCCCTTAATCTTTCATTTCTTTATAATTTCATCTAATTTCATTCCATGCAACCTCCTCAGCAAAAGCTTTTGTTATGACATAAAACAGATTGGTTGTCATTGCACCATTCACTTTGTCTGGACTCTCCTTTGTTGACCGCTGAGAAAAAAACTCCAGGCCAATTTAGTATAGAAGCTAAGATAAAGAGAGTTGGTCCTTTAATGGGTCCCTAGGCCTAGAGGAATACAGACTACGCACGCGCCTCTAGACAGTGGTTCTATGATTTATAATGATTTTCATCCAGTCCCCATTCATCCACCCCCCGGTTCTGCCCCGTTCCTCCCCTCGGCACATCCCCTCAGGAAATGAGTCTGGGGGAGTTTGGGACCCCTCTTTCATCATCTTCCTCTTCTTTGCAGCACATACAGTCCTTGGAGTTCCTCCAAAGTTCTGGGCTTGAAGGTCGCTGTGTCTGTGTTGATATATCTTGTGGTCCACGCCTTAGGGTGTTTTCCTACAATTCTACATTGAACAGGAGACTAAATACGCTAATGGAATTTAGAGGGATTGATATGGAATAGGGTAACAGACTTGGCTATGTGTAACTACTGTGTTAAGGGTAAGGGATATAATACAGCTACATTAAAATCTACATTCACTACACAACTACTTCTAAAATCTACAAAAAATTAAAAAATCAAAAACTCTAAGGCAACACCTTCAAGATCAAGGATGCAGTTTGTTTGTTTACATATTTATCCAGGCTGCAAAACCAGCTTTTAGAGGGGGACAAAAGGAGCCTTTGACCTTGAGCAACAATTGGCAATGAGCTTTTGATTCCTCCAACTGCTTACATTGATTTGCTATGGCTTACAAACTCAAGGTTCTCTTCCTAGGCAAAAGGACAAGAAACATTTCCTTTGCTCTTGCTGTTCAGATTGTTTGCTTGTTATCCTTTAAGATGAAAGTTTATGTTTTCCACAGCTTTTAAGAGATAGAGATGGTACTTTTTTCTTAGATATGATGAAAATAGAATTCCTTGTTTATTCATCAGTGGAACAACAGAATGGGAAGAAAGGGGGAAACACAGATGAAGGATCACCCAAAACAATAGATTTTTCCTCTTCTGAAAAGCCATAACATGAGGCAGAGTTATAGCACAAATCAACCTACCTGCCCCACAAACAGCACAGCATTGCTGCAATTGGTCTCACTCACAGCAGCTGTCTTGTGACTGCATAATTGCTCCCCACAGGCTGTGACTCCTTTCTCCAGGATGTCCTCAGATATCCTTCCCCAGAGGCTGCTGCACTGCCCTATATCCTAGAGTTTTTACTCCAGTCTTACGGCTTTTATGCTACCTCCACAGTCAGACTCTTTTTCTGCTTCACAACAATAACTGCTCTCAAATAGTTATCAGACTATATTTCCTAATTAGAGAGATGTAGGCAGTACAACATGCACAATGGCAATAATGTGGTATTAGCTACGGCTTATGGATGTTTATCTAGTACCTGCCAAAACTGCGACTTTTATTCCTGCCTGGCACAACGTTTTGGCAGCCTTTTGGCATCAAAAGAGAGATAGCTAATCCTCATCCACGCCTCAATGAAAATCAAAAGACAACACTCCTCTGTAAACTTGGAAAGTGATTACCGCTCAATGTTGCCCAGAAATTACAATACAAAGAACAAGGCAAACCAAAGATGGAATTTGATTTGAAAGTTCTGCCTTAAGACCCCAGAATCCCATTCCATCCATGAATGTGTATTGGACGGAAAAGTTTTAGCAGCAACTTGTTTTGCTAAGTAAATGATATCAAGTTTAGACAGGAGGAAAGTATTTCCATTCCACTGACATCTAAACAGCAATAAATTATGCCTAGCAGTAAGTTACAAATAGCTTTCATGTTCTGAAACTTCATAATGCACTTAAATTTTAAGTTGCCAGTATTTAGGGAGATTTTGTTTAAACTAAAATGAAACTAGGAATGCTCCAGAAATGACCTCTTGTTTTTCACTACACCTACAAAAACATCAGTGTTCTCTTTTTTCAATCACATGGAAATTTAGTTTTGCTAACAAACATTAGTTTTTATGAATCCACATTAAAAAATATTTTAAAAAAATTTGTACCAAAGTGATGAATATCTTGTAGTTCTAAAAGATGAGTTCCAGCAGTATTGTTTAAAACAAAAGTCTCAGATGACTTCGTAATGTGAATACTGAAAAAGAGAAATAGAAACAAAAATCAGTTGTCTGCTTGTCAAAGTGTTTTCAATTTTGAATACACATATAGAAGGCAACACACAAAATTTACAGTTTTCTATCTTGTAATACCTTTTGAAAATGTGCCTACATCTTTCAAACTAGAGTAAGGAAGAAGGTCATAAAGAAATAAAATTTTGCAGGATTTAGCTTTCAAATTGTATTGGAAAGTATTATTTGTTTGTGCTTCAAAAAACAGGCATGACAGACCTATATAACTATAACTATCTATCTATCTATCTTATCTCTCTCTCTCTCTCTCTCTCTCTCTCTCTATATATATATATATGCCATGACAAATCTGACAAGCTTTATGACAAAAATCTGTTTGTTCAGGACAGGGTATTGGAATAAAGGGGTTTCAGGCAAATTGTATCCTCACTAAGTATCTAAATCTGCAGCCATGTTGAACTAAGAGAAGGTCACACGAAGTCCACTCCTTCATGAGAGGAAAGTCCTTCTTATCAAACATTTCCTTCTATGACAAGGTAACCCACCTAGCTGAAATGGGGAACCCAGCGGATGTAATCTCTTTGGATTTCAGTGAAGGTTTTAATACTGTCTCTCACAGGATCCTTCTGAACAAACCATCCTGCTCACAGCTGGATAAATACATCATGTGGTGGGTGAGCAATCGGCTCACAGCTCGAGCACAGAGGGTAGCAGTGAGTGGGGTGACATCAGACTCGTGACCTGTCACTAGTGGGGTTCCAGAGAGCTCCATCTTGGGCCCTGTGCTCTTCAGCATCTTCATAAATGACTTGGACACAGGACTGGAAGGGATACTAAGCAAGTTTGCAGATGACACAAAACTGGGAGGAGCTGTTGACTCCCTTGCATGCAGGGCAGTCCTGCAGAGGGACCTCAGCAAATCAGGGGACTGGGCAATCACCAACCATATGAAGATCAACAAGGGAAAGTGCTGGATTCTGTACGTGGGATGGGGCATCCCTGGTTGTTCGTACAGACTGGGGAATGAGACGCTGGGAAGCGGAGCCATGGAAAGGTGTCCTGGCTGATGGCAAGTTGGATATGAGTCAGCAGTGCCCTGACAGCCAGGAGGGCCAACCGTGTCCTGGGGGGCATCAGGCAAAGCNCCATGGAAAGGGACCTGGGTGTCCTGGCTGATGGCAAATTGGATATGAGTCAGCAGTGCCCCGACAGCCAGGAGGGCCAACCGTGCCAGCCGGTCAAGGGAGGGGATTGTCCCGCTCTGCTCTGCACTGGTGTGGCCTCACCTTGAATATTATGTGCAGTTCTGGGCACCACAATATAGGAAAGATATTAAGCTTTTAGAGAATGTCCAAAAGAGGGCAACGAAGATGGAGAAGGGCCATGAGGAGAAGCGGTATGAGGAGAGGCTGAGGTCACTTGGTGTGTTCAGCCTGGAGAAGAGGAGAGGGAGGGAAGACCTCATTTCAGTCTACAGTTTCCTTGTGAGAGGAAGAGGAGGGGCAGGCACTGATCTCTTCTTTGTGGTAACCAGTGATAGGACCTGAGGGAATGGCCTGAAGTTGTGTTAAGGGAAGGTTTAGGTTGGACATTAGGAAAAGGTTCTTCATGCAGAGGGTGGTTTGGCACTGGAACACGCTCCCCATGGAAGTTGTCCCAGCACCAAGCCCAACAGAGTTCAAGAAGTATTTGGATGATACTTTCAGGCCCATGTTGTGACTCTTGGGGATGGTCCTGTGTAGGGCCGGGAGTTGGACTTGATGATCCTTGTGGATCCCTTCCAACTCAACATGTTCTGTGATTCTGTGATCTTAGTAAATTTTTAGAAACTGTCTCCTATTTTGTGCAATGTTTCTAGCTCCCTCATACAGAACTACCACTTGTGGGCTGGTGTGTAGAAAAGGAGAGGGCTTGTGGATTCCAAAAATAGGCCTCCATTTCACACAGCTAAGTGTAATTTCAGGTAAAAGGGGCCCTGGTAGTGATAATAACAAGAAAAAAATTACCACCGACAATATACCAGCACAATATACCAGCATAACCTAGGTTGTCTGAACAAAATTTCTGAAGATGTTGGCTATTTTCACTAAATAATGAAAATATTCACTACCCAAGCTCTCTGGGCAGTTTAGCCACTCCACCTGAGTGCATTTGCAAGCCTGCACTGCAGAAGCACCTTACCCTGTTTGCAGTGTCACTGTCATACTTCACTGGTGTAAACATAAGAAACAGGAACCCAGGTAGCTCTGGTAATTCCCACAAGCTCTCTGACATCGGTTTCAGACCTGTGAAGTATTCTTCACCTGATTTTTAATTTTAAAGAGTTGCTACTTGTGACCTCTAAACATGTATCCCAAACAAGGACACACTTTGAATTTGTTTTGAGAACTGGTGGGAAGCATTTCATCATTATTTTGCTTTCAGCTGCTCACCCTCGTGCATTCAGCTTTCTAGCAAATTATTTTCCACCAGTATTTTGCAAGAAACTTCTGGTATCCTATATAGAAAATTTCCTTTATCTCTGAGGGCACAGGGTTTTTAAAAAGTGGTCCTTGTGGATAGTTAGAGAAATATGAGATGTATCAGCTCAAGTACACAGCAGAGGAACAAGAGGCAACAGTTACAAGGTGAAGCAAGGAATATTCCAGTTGGATATAGGGGAAAAAAATACTGCTGCATGCGTGGTTTAAGGACAGGACATAAGTGTTGTGCAGTCTCTGTCTTTGGGGATTGCCAAAGTGTGACTGAACAAATTCCTGAGCAAAGTGAGCTGGCTTTGAAATCAGAGCTCCTTGAAGCAAGACCCTGAGCCAGATGACCTGCAGGACTCCTTCCACTCTCAGTTATGCTGTGGCCCCACATTCTTTTCACAGCATCACCCTTTAGCACAGCTGGCATGCCAGGCTACATCCGAGAGCATATCTGAAGAACAAGGTTATCATGTGGCATTGTGCCATTCATGGCACAAAAATTTTACTAATACTCAGGCAAAATTACCTTAATTTCACCCTGATATTTCATAATGAACTTTCATGTAATGGATATAATTAGATTATAAAAATAAGCTTTACAATTTTTAAATATACGAAATATTCCCTTTTGATATCTCTATAGTAATCATTCATATTTAAAGCTTAATCTTCCCTCTTAAATCACATATAAACTGCAAAATAATGTTACATTTCCTTCTATGATTCTGCTGGTGTCCAAAAGCAGATGACAAAGCTAAAGCCTTGGCCCCTTTGCACTCAAAACACAGAACATTTAAAAATTTATTTTGATTATATAAGATTTTCATAGAATCATCATAGAATGATTTGGGTTGGAAAGGACCTTAAAAATCATCTTGTTCCAATCTCCCCTCCATGGGCAGGGACACCTTCCACTAGACCAGGTTGCTCAGAGCTTCATCCAACCTGGCCTTGAATGCTTTCCAATATAGGATATCCACAGCTTCCGGTGGATGTGCCTCACTTCTGGTTCCAGTGCCTCACCACTCTTACAGTCAAAAATTTCTTCCTAACATCCCATCTAAATCTCTCTTCTTTTAGCTTAAAACTGTTTCCCAGGGTGGAATCACTATCTTCCCATGTAAAAAATCATTCTCTATCTTTTCTGTAAGGCCTCTTTCATCCATCAGAACCCCGAAGTCCTTCTTGGCAGGTCTCCTCTCAGTGAGCATCTCCTGTCTGTACTTGTGTCTGGGACTTCCCTGACCCAGTGTCTTAGTTTAGCAAGACAAAAATGTCCGTTAAGGAGGGAGGGGCAGAAAAGAGGAGCCAAAGTCCTTCCTCTATGTTATTACAACTTTGAAATTAAGAGGCTTTGGGTGAAAGGTGTAGAAAAGGAAAATAACAGCTCTTTATTAACAAACCCGAATAAACAGCAATGGTGCAANCGGGCAGCAATGGAAGGATTTTCCTTCCCGCCGGTCCCAGGGCTATCGTGCGGTCCTCGCGCCAGGAAGCCGCAGCGGGAAGATGCTCTGATAATGCAGCCCCACGGCCCGGGGCAGAATAATTCCATCCGAGACGGTCGGGGGGCTCTCCCAGTCGTTCCT